>PVHT021183619.1:7741847-7838746 GCA_004024745.2 Catagonus wagneri | reverse complement strand
GCATGTGGAGGTTCCCAGGCTAGGGGTCTAATCGGAGCTGTAGCCACTGGCCTACACCACAGCCACAGCAACGCAGGATCCGAGCCGCGTCTGCGACCTACACCACAGCTCACGGCAACGCCGGATCGTTAACCCACTGAGCAAGGCCAGGGATCGAACCCGCAACCTCATGGTTCCTAGTCGGATTCGTTAACCACTGCGCCACGACAGGAACTCCAAGAAGCACTTTTAACTGTGAATATTTATTGGGAACTCAGCCCAAAGAAAGGACCTAGGAAAATTTGGGCATTAGAAATCTCGATAAGGGACTATGATGGTCACTGTGGAGCGATTAATATGGAAAGAACTTTACACGGAGACTCTTTCAAGCTGCACTGTCCTATAAATTACCTAATTCTTAACCAACCATTCTGAGGATAACACTGCTGTCAACAGGAGGGTTAAAGCTTGAGCTCTCAGATGTTAACGGCCTAACCTGATCTCTGTACACCCACTTTTCTTGCAAGCCTGGACAAAAACCCTGGGAAAAGATACAGCCTCTACAGAGGATCTTCTTGACTGTTTCTTCAGTTTAACTGAGAGATGTGCCTTTTGGTTAAAAAGCTGGATTTAGGTATAGCAATACAGTACTTTATCAAGTCCACCGGCAAAATATGGGGAGGGAGGCTATAATGACAAATGTTTCCCCCTTCAGATTGCTTTTAATTCAATGAATGCCAGGTATTGTACACAGGGCTGGGACAAATACAAGAATGAGAAAAACAGATCAGGCCCAGAGGGAGCTTACAGACTGATGGGCAAGACAGATGTGAAAAACCTCTTGATACATACAAGCGCAGGTATCCCTCACTTTCTGAAGCTAATGAGGCCCAGGGTTTGGACAGTGACTTCAGATAACAAGAGACAGCCTGTTATCCAATCTACACCATTCCCAAGTTTTGGATCAGGAGTCTTAATGAACAGTGAGGAACTCCAGCCCTATCTCCAGAACTATGGATCTGAAAGGATTTGGTACCTGGGCTTGGACAGTCAGACTCTGGCAAGGGAGAATTCAGGTCACCAGGAAGCCTGTAAATAAAGCCTGTGTAAGGGTCCCAAAGGCCAGGAATGGATGATCAGGGAAATTTAGCCTGGAGGACCAGCAGAGGCTCCCTCAGGTGGAGATGGCTGAGCCAAGACCTGGCAGATGAGGACCAACTGGCTCAAAAGTGGAGAGAAACTGACGGAAGTGGAGGACAGGGGAGGGATTTCTCAGAGCAGAGAACAGCACTGGCCGGGGGCTAATCACGCATTGTGGAACTGAGGAAAGGCCAGTGTGGGGAGCCCAAGCACAGCGGGGCTGCTCCCATTAAGGATTCAGGTCTCCATCCCAGCTGAAACCACGGAGAGGGCGGAAGCAGAGGGGTGACGCGGGCAGGTCCGTGTTTAAAGTACTGTTCTCGCTGGAGGGCAGAGAAGGGACCAGAGGACACGAGGGGGGATGGGGACCCTCCAGATCCAGCGTGGAGGATGGAGAGAATTTTCAAAGCCTATCAGCAAGGCAAGAGCAGGGACCTGACCAGGTGATCAAAATCTTCCCGGTGCCCACTCAACACCCAACCAGGAGACAGCAACTGCTGGTCCCAAGACGGAGGCAGCTGTGGGTCTTTACGAACGAGCAGCACCCATCACAAACCTCAAGAGGAGGAAAGGAAGCACATCAGCGGACCCTGACCTTCCCTCAAGGGCTCCCTTATTTAAAAAGGGGCCGAAAAGGGATCGAGGGGCGCTCTCAAGGAGGAGCCCCCTTTGGCACCACGAAACAGCAGTTTTTAAAAACTTCTATACATGTCGCGGAGCCAGCTCCTTGGGGATGACAGCAAACATTGACTTTACACTTGCAGAGCTCCTAAAGAAGTCAAGTTCTTGATTCTAAAAAAGTCACATGCCAACAGGACTTTGGACTGAAAGGGACCATCCCCTCCTCTCTCTTTGAACCAAGGTACCCATCCAGCCAGGGAATTGGGGGTCCGGGGAGACGAAGTGCTATCCTCTAAACACAAATGGTTGTAAGAGAATCTACTTTCCCCACAGCATACGTATTACTACTTTTGGTTAGCTTCAGTGATATCAAATAATGTACACGAAATTTTTTTCCTCCCATCGTCTGAGGAAATCCACACATTTGGATGACTTATTTTTAACCAAGCAGATTAAATAGAAAATACTGCAGTGTTTTATCCAAGTGATCTAGGGTTTAATAACACAGCAGAATCATGAAATTGCCATAATTTAAGAAAAAATATCCAAGGAATGTTTCGGGGTATTGGAAGTCGTCTCTACCTGGAGGTGGGGTGGGGATTACGTACGTATATATGCTAACATTTAAGATCTGTGCAGTTTCATGTCTGTAAATTGCACATGGATGAAAGAAATAAAAAGACACCAAGGATCTCCAACTCATTCTGCTGTTTGGAGTAAGCAACCGCTAACCTCACCAAACAGTATAAGAGAAGGTATCAGATAAGTGTGTTTTACACCTAGCCCATCATGCTCATATTGTACCTAGAAAATTAGGAATTGTTCTTAGATATGGTAGCTTTAAATATACTTAGTATGCTATGTGCTTTAGAGCTTCTTTTTAGAGCACGTATGTAAGTATATTCACTGTAGTGCAATTTATATCAGAATATATTAGGAGTTCCCTGGTGGCCCAGTGGTTAAGGATCTGGTGTTGCTGTGGTGCAGGTTCAATCTCTGGCCTGGAAACTTCTGTGTGCTTCAGGTATGGCCAGAAATACCCTAAAAAAATCAGAATATATTAGTATAACCATCATCTTAATTGCTTTTATTTTTTTGGCTGCACAATATTCTGAAGCTCTCAGGCCAGGGATGGAACTTGTACCCCAGGGGTGACGATGCTGGATCCTTAACCACTAGGTCACCAGGGAACTCATCTTAATTTCTTTAAAAATATGCAAATAAATCTCATAGTCAAATATAAAATAATCCCATTAATTCTTAATAACTACTTTCCAGCAACTGAAAATTAACAGACATAAAGTGGTCGATGAGTAACTCCTAACAGCAGTTCAACCAAATTACAATTTATTGAAATGCCCAGTTTAAAGTTTACTTTTAAACTGCTGGCATATATGTAAGTTTCTGGTAATGGATGAAAGGCCATTTTTATTTTGGCTGTGAATAGGGATGATGGGAGTCAAGTTTCTGCAGAGAGCAGATTACTTAAAAGACTGAATGATCTATATTTTTGAAGGCCCTTAGGATTTCTTAACATGCAAACGTGCTGATAATCAATTTACTGTAAGTGGCAAAACCAGAGTTTTCACGGTCTCACTGCCACGGTTTCAAACAAAAAGCTGGATGATCTCAATTCAAGCTGGCTATGGGCAACAGTAATCTTGAACTGAAAATCCATTTAAAATACCAATTTCAAAGTTTGGAAACTTTCCTGATATGAAAGAGTAATAAATAAAAGTCATCAAGAGTGCAAGAGGCACCTTCCTCCCTCCTTATAGCTAGAGAAGTTCAAGGTGTATTTTTGGTCTAACCTAGTTTCTCTGGTTTCATCACTGAACATTCTATTTTGATGTGTAGCACCCTGGACTTCCTGTTACTACATCTTGATATTCTACTGCAAATCATGACTCATCCTTAAATCACAGAGAAACTCATTAAAATCCCAAACTTCACAGCACATATGAATTCAGTCTTTCAAGAGGGCAGCATTCTTAGAACATTACTTGGAGCCACAGAGACAAAAACACTGAACAAGTCTATGTAGAAACTATGTCAATCCACTGTTGAGTCAACACATTTATTAGATCAATAAATATTGGGTCTATGTGTGGTAATTTTGGTCTTAGTACTAGGTATTAAACTGTGCTGTGTGATATGTTGAGTGAAAATAAGTTACCAAACAGAATGTATAGTGTGACTCCAATTAAAAATTTTATGTGTGCAGTGTGTGTGTGTGTGTGTGTGTGTGTGTGTTAAAAGACTGAAAAAATATACACCAAAATGTTAACAGTGGTGGGATTATGGAAGGCGTTTTGTGTGTGTGTGTGTGGTTTTCTGAATCTTCCTAAGATAATACACATTAATATTTTCATAACGGAAAAAACCAATCTTTAGAAAATAGTGCTATACTAATGTGATCTCAAATAGGTCATCAATCTACAAAGGCAAAGGGGAATTATGCATAAACAGGACATTAAAAACTCCTGCCTGAAACATACAGAAAAGTCTGCCAAGAGGAGAGTCCTTTACCCAAATGACCAGAACGTATCATCTGTATGTGTGGGTACTGGACCCATAGGGGCAGAAGCCAGCTACCCGCAGCCAGATCACATCCAGAATGGATGGAGAACCCACTTATTTTAAAGTTTAATGAGGAACCCCAGGTCTGGGAAACATGAGGATGGCCAAATCACTCCCCGGGACTTGAAAGGAGTGAAGCCTTCAGTAATTATTTTGGTTGTGACTCCCCAGCATCCCTATCCACAACCAAAATAAATACTGCAGCAGTAATTCCCCATAAGCAAAAAAAGACTCTGCTCCAGGAAGTTGCATCCTTAAATAATTTTTTTCAAGTGTTCTGGGTTTGTTTTGTCTTAGGTAATTTGCAACTACACTGATTTTTTGAATCAGGTAGATATATAATTGCGTAGCACAGGACACACAAAATCCAATATTTGACAGCTAAGAACGGAATATTTTAATTCATAGGCACTGCCTGGAAGCCCTTTAAAACCGATTTCAGGAGAAGAGCCAAGTTCTAAAAAATTATTACAAACACACATTTCAATATATGATCTCAGAGTTACAGTTACTGTATAATACCAGTTTTGAATTATTAAAATCTTTAAATAAGAAAAAAAAGGAGGTCTTTTAATAAATGTTTATCAAAATTCAAATGGGACTGAAAAAAATCACTTCTCTTCCCCCATCTGGGCTATTGCTGTTCTGGTCTAAAAAGCATTAGTACCAAATGACTGAGGTTCAGAGAGCATCTACTTCGGCTCACAAAGGTACGCCGTTACCATCATCATTCACATGCCATTCCAGGCATAATCTTGACCGAAAAGAGAGAAAGGGAGAGAAGAGTCACCCATACTGTGCTATTCACATAACAGAAAAGTGCCAGTGATGACTTTTAAAGGTCCTGTTCATTAAATGAATGCACGTTAAAGTTATGATAGTCATCATTAATGTAAAAAATGTTTCCCCATCTGGGTACTCCTGACATTTGGGGCTAGAAAATTCTTTGGGGGAGGGGTGCTATCCTGTGCATTGTTGGATGTTTAGCGGCATCCCTGATCTCTACCCACTAGATGCCAGTAGCAGCCCCTCTGATGATGGCAACCAAAATGGCTTGGATATTGTCAAGTATCTCTTGGGAAGCAAAATTACTCCCCGTTGAGAACTACTGATATAAATAAACCTTATGCTTTCTTAATAATAACTAATTGGAATGAAGACTCTAACTACCTCCTTTTTATTATGAAGGAAATGCAGTCTTTTTTTTTTTTTTGCCTTTTGCTTTTTAGGGCTGCACCTGCGGCATTATGGAGGTTCCCAGGTAGGGGTGGAATCAGAGCTACAGTTGCTGGCCTACACCACAGCCACAGCAACAGCAACGTGGGATCAGAGCTGCATCTGCAGCCTACACCACAGCTCATGGCAACGCCTGATCCTTAACCCACTGAGCGAAGCCAGGGACAGAACCCGCATCCTCATGGATCCTAGTCGGGTTCGTTAACCACCGAGCCACGAAGGGAACTCTGATTATGAAGGAAATGTAGTCTCAAGAAGAGAATATTTATAACCTTCATCCTAAGGAATGCTCATGCAGAATGAGGTTGCCTTTGGAAAGTGTTTTGCCTTAACTGTAATAAGTTCCTTTATTCCCCTCATAGCCTTCAATGCAACAATTTATTGAGCACCTACTCTGTGCCAGGTGCAGTGTTTGGGACATCTTCTACTCATGTCCACTGACTCAAACCCTGGTCAGGCCGGTTGGACTGTGTTCAGGACGTGCTTTGCCACAAGAAACACCAACCCCTGAAAAAATCCTCAAGACAGCAGCATGTCCTTATCAATAAAGGAGCTCCACAGTTCCAGTGAGGTTCCTTAAAATCTTTTACCCTTCTCACTAACTTTACATATTTCCAACATTTAAAGGTTTAAAAAAAAAAAAAAGGCCAGAGGCCTTTGCTATATTTGGCATCGAATGACCATCAGGGCTTTTGCAGGCAGGATCATTACTGGAAATCTAAAAACACTTAGGGGCAGTCTTCTTAACTGTCTGACCCACGTGCCCTCCTAACACAATTTGTAATTTTATAATCCCCATAAATTGAAACTCATAAGTGACCTTTCTCAAATAAATGTGTGTCACAGAAGGAGCGAAAAAAGGGAGAGAGATCAGAGGGTATTTTGTTTGGCAATAAGACTCAGAAATCAATTTGAGCTCATTAATAGATGCCTGGAACATGCTTAGTTTCTCAAAGCACCTCACTCCCCCCTCCCCCAAAGCACAGAGGGTGGGTGGGTGTGAGTTGCTTAAGCAATAGAAAATTCACACACACACACACACACACACACACACACACGAGGGAAAAACCTGTTAAGTCCGAAATCCAAAATGACTTCAAAGTTTTCAAGATGCTGCCCTGAAAAGGTTCGTTGGGCGCTGCCCCTCTAAGTAAATAAAGCCATAACTTGTCTCCCTCTCCAGCGCAGGGCTCCCCCGGCTGACAGTGGCTGCACAAAACCCCTCCTGTGCGGAGCAGCGGAAACTCCTAATGAGATTAGTTGGTGTGTGTGCAGACATTACTTAGCAATGACTAAAGGGGCTCTCTCTTCCTGCAGCAGCCAGTGGAAAATTCAGGGAACTTTTTCCCCCTGCAGCAGCAGAATCCCTTTAACCCTCTCCCCAGCCAACTCCAAAAACAACTCAGCCTCCCCCAGCCCCCTTCCTCCCTGCTGGGGTGCTGGGGGGAGTTAAAGACCAGCCACGGGCTTTTAGAAGCAGGAGGGTGGGTGGGGGCGGCGGCGGGGAAGGGGCGGGTGACCCCTCGAACACTACAAAGGAAACTGTAAAAGGCACAAATACATAAACCTGAGAAGGAGCAAACCACAGTTTCTTTGTGAGCTCCTCTAGTGAGTCATTTTCAAGATGCTGTCTGCTGCCAGTTTCAAAGCGGAAGCGCATGGCAATTAGTCTTGCCGTTTCCAGACAAGCCAGAAACTCTCCCGACACTGTTTTTTTTTTTCTTCTTCTTCTAAAAAGCCCCTTTTGCAGTTTCTGAAATAACATTTCTTTCTCCCACCCCCAACCGCCGCCTAACTGCAGCTTACCCTCAGGACGAGTCGCTTCAGAAAACATAACAAAACCGAGCCCTCTTATTTTTCTTTTTTAACCCTCCAAAATTGTAATTCCTCCCTCAAAAGTTACAGTAGCATTACAGGCCAGCATTCAGCTGCAAGCTAAACGCCCCGTCCTAAAGTGCTGGGGGCTCCAAAATCATCTCCTGCCCGGTCCTCCTCCAAAACCGTGTCCAGCAATAACGCCACTGGCTTTTAAAGGTCCGGCTGGGCGTGCGCCTGGGGCGTTGACCCCGGCGGGGGTCACCTGCCGAGCCGGAGGGGACGCTACCCCCAGCCCCTCGGCTTCGCTCCCCACGCCCTCCGCTTCCCGCTCCACCTCTGTCCTTTCCCTGAATCAGAGCATCGGTGCCCACTGCCACTCTGAGGGGCTCCCCGGCCCCGCTGGAAGGTCAGCGGTGGTCCAGCCACCAGGCACGCAGCCCGCGCCAGTCACGGTTCTTCCCAGGGACCCGGAGTCTCACCGTCCCCCGACTCTCCCGCGCGCCCCTCCTCCCGGCTCGCAGCGCAGCCCAGGGCGGGGTGTGCCAGCGCCCGGCGCCCGAAGCCCCCCGGCCGGCGCGCAGACCCGCTGCAGGAGCATCCCCGCGGCGTCCCCTCCCGGAGGCCGCCCTCGGCCCCAGGCCCGCAGCCCCTGTCTCGGCGCCCACCCGCCCCACCCCCACCAAGCCGTAGGAAAAAAGAAAGCAAGAAAAAAAGACCCCCCCACACACACACACACACCACCACGAAACTTTGCAACTGTCCAAGCAACAGGCACGAACCCTTCTACCTACCCAGATGTGGGGGAGCTTTCAAGATCCTTCTTCGGGGGAATTTCTAGGAGGAACCGGGCGAAAGCCCCCGAATTTCCATGCTGACAGGCGTCTGCAGACGGTCTGTTGCTCTTGTAATGAGATCCTGATTTCCCCCCCTTTTTTTTTTCTTTCTCTCGCTCCTCTTTTTTTTTTTTTTTTTTTTTCCTCTGGTGTGTGTGAGAGCAGGAAGTTGGAGCAGTCAGGCCGAGCCGGCTCACTTCCTTTACTGCATTATTCCCCAGGCGGTGTGCAGTCTGTGTAAACAGGCTTTTCCGCCCCGCGCCGCGCGCCCCGGCCGCGGCTGTGCGCCGGGGCTGGCCGCCGAGGCCCGCGCATACTCCGCCGCCCGGGGCCCCGCACCGCGCCCGCGCCCCCGCCCGGCGCTCCCCGCTTCCTGCTCAGCCACCCCCGGGGAGGAGCCTCCGGACCCGGTGCGACTCCGAGTGGCAGCAGCCCCTCCCCACCGGGGGGCGGGCAACTCGCTCAGAAACCCAGGGAAGCTGCCCCCGACGCGCCAGGGGTGGGGGGCGGGGGGCTGACCTTGAGTTACAGCAGCAACGGGGACCCCTCTTCTCCCCCAGGGTCCCGCGCTGGGCCCCTTAGTGGGGTCTTGCCCTGCTTGGTTGGCCTGGGCGGGGAGGCCCGAAGTGGGGAAGTCGCTGGACGTGCTCTTTTCTGTCAGCTGGGATGGAAGGGTTGTGGGGCCGGGGGCACTGCGAATGGGGTCTGGTTGCCTTGGGCCAGACGCTGCTTTGATTGTGGGTGGGGGCGTGATTGCTCAGGATGAGAAGATGTTGCATGTGCAAAAAAGGAGGCACAGTTTTTGTCCGGGGATGGACAGAGTTCCTGTCTGGGATTTAAAAAAAAAAAAAAGCCAGCGCTCGGAGTAGGGGGCCCACTTTGGGGAAAAGGATGAGACGCCATAAACTGGAAGCCACGATTCTCCAGGAAGAGCCCTTTCTGGCCGTTCGCTATGGCCTACTGCAGGCCCAAACTTTCCTGCCTGCTAAGGGGCTCCGGAGGGAAAGGGGCAGCCTCCACCCGGCCAAGTGACTGAGGCTTCGGAAGGAGGCTCCGTCGCCTCAAAACTAGACTCCACACCGCGCTATCCGTCAAGGACAGCCCACCCGGAAGGGCTCCGGCCAAGCTCCGACGGGAGAGCTTGTCCACTGCCCTGAGGCTTAGAGGAGAGAAAAGGGTGACGATTGAAGAGCCCCTCACTCCCAGCCCCCTGCCCCCTGCCCCTGGGCTCCCACCCGCGACTGCTCACCTTCTGGACTCCATTGTCTGCTACTTGGGAGCACAGCCCTGCGCTTCCCCAACCTGAGCACACACCAGCATCACTTGGAGGGCTTGTTAAAACACCGGTTACTTGGCCTCGCCTTTCAGTGCCTGATTAGGTAGGTCTGGGGTGGTTCTCAGCCCTGGCTAAACTTTAGAATCACCTGGGGAGTGCTTTGAAAACGATTGATCTCACACAACCCAAACCAATTAAGTCAGATTCCTGGGTCAGGGCGGGAGTTCTTTTCCAAAGGATGGCCTTTTAGGAGTCCCTCCACTTGTTTGTTTCTTATTTTTGCAGTCTCTCTGAAGATGGTTTACTTAGGAACTTCTCACTATTACTAACTGTATAGGCTCTGGCCCACCAGCTCTCTGAGAAGGGTGGGGAAACACCCGCCCTCTGAATTGTGGGGGCTTGAGGGCAAGGTGGGGAGGACAGAAGAGAACTTACAAGGAGGAGGAAAACCTTGATTATCCACAGCTGATTTTCCACTTTAGGGATTATTGTTTTAATCTCTAGTGGGCTTCTCCTGTCACTCAAGAGAGCTCACTGCATGTCCCTGTATGATTCAGCTGTGGAGGGAGAATATAAACTTATTTTATTATCCTTCTCAAGGAGAAAAAAAAAGTCTCCTACATACAATTAAGAACACCATGTTGCTTTATCTAAAAAGTACATACCAAAGGAAACCTAGGTATATCTTAAACCAATGGCTTTCCTGCATTTTATTGTGTCCTCACAACAATACAATATGTTGTTGAATACTAATATGTAAGAGAAAAGGTGTACATATTTTCGTCCAGCTTTAATTATACTGAAGAAATGCCTCTTTGTCTAAGGCACTCCTGAAACACTCAGGGGCGGCTCTAGTGTTTCCCAAACCAAATGAAGACATCTAGTTTTTCTGGTGTTTTAGGCTGTCCACACCACTACACCAAGCTCTTCATTGGAATGAGTAACTCAGAGCTGACACTGCTCTTCCTCAAGGCACGGGGAAATAACTTATAGGTGCCCGAAGCTTCTGTACTTCACGTGAGGCAGCTTCTGCTGTCTTAGCTCAGGCTGCTATAATAAATGCCTTAGATTGGGTGGCTTAAACAGCAGACATTTATCTCTCACAGTTCTAGAGTTTGGGAAGTCCAAGATCAAGATGCCAGCCAATGCGGTTTTTGGTGAGGGCCCTCTTCCTGGTTTACAGATGACCACCTCTTACTGTGTCCCCACATGGCCTGTCTCAGAATGCTCACTTCAAGGAGAGAGAGGAAGCAAGCTCTTTGGTGTCTCTTCTCATAAAGGGCACTAATTCCACCATGGGACCTCCATCCTCGTGGCCTCAGCTAAACCTAATTACCTCCCAAAGGCCCAGCCTCTTAATACCATCACATTGGTATTGGGGGTTAGGGTTTCAACATGAATCTAGGGGAGACTTTAATATTCAGTGCCTAACAACTGCTGTTTGTTTTCTAAGATTTCCTCCTCACTGTCAAAAAGCAGCCAAGAAGTGTGGCACATAGTATTATATAACCCACACCCTTCTCCTTTTTTTTGCTTTTGTTTTAGGGCCGCACCTGCGGCATATGGAGTTTCCCGGGGTAGGGGTCTAATCAGAGCTACAGCTGCCGACCTACACCACAGCTACAGCAATTCGAGATCTGAGCCGCGTCTGCCACCTACACCACAGGTCACAGCAACGCCGGATCCTTAACCCACTGAGCAAGGCCAGGGGTCCTCATGGATACTAGTCAGATTCGCTTCCACTGCGCCACATCAGGAACTCCGCTCCACACTCTTCTTTTTATGCTTTTGTTGTAAAACAGACAGGAGTTAGGATTGTATGGGTTATGAGTAAAATTTCTTCAGGATCCCTTAATAGCAAGTGACAGGATCATTCATTTCTGCCGGCCAAGAGAGAATGACACTCTTTCAGCTTTGACGAGCACAGCAGAGATCTGGGGTTACCATTACGGCATGGCAGGTTAAGGATTCGGCATTGTCTCTGCAGTGGCTCAGGGCACTGCAGAGGTGAGGGTTTGATTTCGGGCCTGGAAAGGTGGGTTAAAGGATCCAGCACTGCTGCAGCTGTGGCTTGGATTTGATCCCTTGCTGGGGGAATAAATTAAATAAATAAATTAAATTAAAAATTAATTAATTTAATTAAAAAGTAAAGATCAGCAGAGATTCTACCAGAGACTGAGTCAGTCAGTGTGATGTGTTGGAGCATGTTTGGGGCAGGGCGGAGGAGGGTCAGCCTAACTAAACTCTAAGGACGAAGAGTGGAGGTGGGGCTGAGTCTCCAGAAGAAAACCAAAACGCCGGTTCAAAAAGAAGTGTATTAGTCAGATTTTGCTGGGAAAATACCATATAACAAACAGCCCCACCACTCTGATTTACAACAACAGTTGGCTGGGTTTAGGTCTGCTTCATATGTTTTTCTCATTTGGGGACCCAGACTGAAGGAACGGGTTTCACGTGGGACACGTGGCTTCCTAGAAGGATGGAAGCTCAAGAGAAGTGAGTGGAGACGCATAAAGCCTTTTTAAAAAACCTCTGCTTAGGACTGGGACACCCTCAAGTTAAATTACAATCCACTGGGAAAAGTAAATCAAATGGCCAAGACTAAAGTCAGTGGGACAGGGAGAAGGACAGGGGAGAAGAAGGAAGAATTCTGCACAAATAACACAATCTACCAAAAGGGAAGATGGATGCTGGGCATACAGAAACAAGAGATCTCTTGGGTCCCTCAAAATGTAACATTCCACAATGTATAACAGCGTTAAAAAAAAAAAAAAAGGATAAATAAGGAAGTATAATTAAGGCAGGAGACAAGAGTTTTAAAATATATCAAAGTAAAATATTCTAGAACATAGCAAAACAAATAATACATGAAACTTATGAATTGATGAATTTGGGTAAAAAAGCAAAGGCGGTTTGCCACACCACTTTAGAGACTGCCTCAGTGCTGAGGGCTGGGGGAGGAGTTGGGAATAGACAGCCAATGCCTGATGAGAAGGCAGCCCACTCAGGCAGCAAGTGTATATTTGGAATCAGGAATGTGGGGATCCAGTGCCATACTGACTTGTTCTAGCTATGTGTCTTTGACTAAGTCACTCACCCTCTCTGACCCTTCATGAACATAAGCTTTTTTTTTTTTAACTGATTTTTACAGTGAATGCCAGTTTTACATTGAAACGTGTTATGGACTAGGATTCAAAAACTTTCATGAGGAGTTCCCACCATGGTTCAGAGTTTAATGAATCTGACTAGCATCCATGAGGACACAGGTTCAATCCCTAACCTTGCTCAGTGGGTTAAGGATCTGGCATTGCCATGACCTGTGGTGTAGGTTGCAGACACAGCTCAGATCCAGTGTTGCTGTGGCTGTGGTGTAGGCCAGCAGCTACAGCTCCGATTCGACCTGTAGCCTCGGAACCTCCATATGCCTCCGGTGCAGCCCTGAAAAAGAAATAACTTTCACAAGCCTTATTAGAAGGAGTACTTTAAACATTTGTATAGCCTTAGAAGCAGACCCCCTTAGGAGTCTACATTCTCTCTTTTGTGTCGACAGAGGTCTTTCACTAGGGACATCTGAAAAGCATTGATTTGGACTATCCGTAGTGGGGGGCACACTACAGCCTATAGGGTCCAATGCCTGTTTCTACATGACTTTTGAGGTAAGAATTAACTTTTTCTCTTTTAACTTTTAATTTTGGTAAAAAATAACATAAAAGTTTACCATCTCAATCATTTTTAGGTGTACAGTCCAGTAGTGTGTTAAGCATATTTCCATTGCAGTGCTACCGATCTAAAGAACCTTTTCATCTTGCAAAACTGAAACTCTCTGCCCATTAAACACAATGTTCATTTTCTCTTACCCCAGCCCCTGGCAATGACCATTCTACTTTCTGTTTCTATGAATTTTGACTGCTTTAGGTACCTCATACAAGTGGAGTTATACAGTATTTATCTTTTTTGTGACTAGCTTATTTCACACAGCCCAATGTCCTCAAGATTCATCCATAGTGTGGCATATGACAGGATTTCCTTCCTTTTCAAGGCTGAATAATATTCCATTGCGTACATATACAACAATTTTTTTTAACTCTTCATCTCTTGATGGACATTTGCGTTGCCTCCATTTCCTGGCTGTTGTGAATAATAAGAATTCACATTTTTAAGTGGTTGAAAATAAATCAAAGGAATAATAATATTTTGAAACATGTCAAAATTATATGAAGTTAAAATTTCAGAGTTCATAAATAAAACTTTGTGCTACAAGGGCATAGTTGAGTAGTTGTAACAGAGACTGTTATGGTGTATAAAACTGAAAATATTTACTTTCCGACCCTGTACAGAAAAAGTTTGTCAACCCCTGGCATAGGCCAATAAAAATGAGATCCTGTGCTGTTTTCTGGTTTGGTTTTAACTGCATTTTCTTTCTTATTTCAGATAGGGCCTTTCATTGTGATATGGGGTAAAAATCTTAGCGTCTTTAACAAACTTCACATCCAGGAACCTCATCTTTAAAGGAAACCAAGTCATCATGCTTCATTTAATTCCTCTTATTTGGCCTTCTGTTGAGCTAGGGAATACCTGGCTTAGACTCTCCTAGCCCTGGAGACAGTCTTTCAGGCTTTCCTCTGGTCTCTGAACAAACTTGACTTGCTAGCCCTGGTTACACATCAGAACCGCACATACCAGGGCCTCACCCCTGAGATTCTGAGGTTGAACCCAAAAATCTGCTTTTCCAAAGCTCCACCCAGATGGCCTCTCTCCTCATGAAACCCTGTAAATGTCTTACTCATCCTTTAGACTAAGCTCAGACCCCACCTCCCCCAAGAAGTCTTCCAAGATCCACCAAATGAAGTCCATGGCCCGTTTTTCATACATTCCCACAGCAGAGGGTTTGAACTTGACTTAGCCTTAATGCCTGCCAAAAAAGTGCTAGCAAACTTTTTGGAATCAATCAAATTCATCGATAATAAAAGGAGTGAGGGGGGTGGGGGGATGCACTGGGGGTTTGGGATACAAAATCTATAAAATTGACTTGTGATGATTTATGTACACCTATAATTGAAATAAAATCCATTAAGAAAAAAAAGATAATGAACATATCCATCATTCCCCTCCAAAAAAAAATAATAAAAGGAGTGATATACAATAAAGTTTTGAAAACGACGCTGAACGGTACTGAGACCTGTGAACAACTGCTATGAAGGAGCATAATTAATGATATTTAGGAGGAATTAACACGAGTTCCAAGGTTTAGATTTTTTTAAATTTACAATTGATTGAAATGTAGTAATACTTTGTACCTCCACACTCACCCCAAATCCACATTGTGTCATTAGAAAGGAAAGATTAAAACATAGTGATAGGGTGTCACCACTCCAAAAACTGTGAGTCACTGCTGTAGTGTCCAGGAAGAACACAACTGAGAAACTGTCCTGAACAGCTACTGGTCACAATCACTGCTTACATAACAGAAATCCGATATGTCCAGAAAGGTACAGATGGTCTTGGGCCTCTTTTCTTTCAGTGATGCCTACAGTTCCTATGCAATTAACTGCTTTGAATTTTAAATCTGTAGATCAAGAAAACAGAGCACTTTTGGAGTTTCCTTCATGACTCAGCGGTTAACAAAACCGACTAGGATCCATGAGGATACAGGTTCAATCCCTGGCCTCACTCAGTGGGTTAAGGATTCGGCATTGCCATGAGCTGTGGTGTAGGTCACAGATGCAGCTCAGATCCCACATTGTTGTGGCTGTGGCTGTGGCATAGGCCGGCAGCTGTAGCTCTGATTTGACCCCTAGCCTGGGAACTTCTGTAGGCCACAGGTACAGCCCTAAGAAGCAAAAAACAAACAAACAAAAAACCATAAAGAAAATAGGGCACTTTATCTCTTGTTTTGCCCCAGAAGGTATTGGGCAAGGCTTTGAAGCAAACTGCTGTCTTTCCTTTCCTGCAGTATCAGATAGTCACAGAAGCCCGGACAGCTGGCAGGATGTTATGCCTGTGCTTTGATGGCAAAGATGGACAAGGGGTGGTAGGCGGTGGGTTTCAAGACCAGCTCCTTAATGGTGGAAAAACCTAGTGGACTAGAGGTTGATTATCACCTTTGTAAAACAATCCCTGAAACTCAAATGAGAATAGTAATTTGAGAACAGCCAGGGAAGGCCTGGGGCCATGACCAGGCTTGCCAGAGATGATGGTAGAGCAGGGTCTTTGGAGGGAACGAACTCCCAGGCAGAAGCACAGTGATTTCCTTCCCTCTCAACGCTCTGTTTGCCTGGGGTGACAGGTTCTGTTTGGGAGAGGCTAAAGCAAGGGTCGGGGTGCCGGTGGTAGCGGGGATTTTTTTTTTTTTTGTCTTTTTGCCTTATCTAGGGCCACACCCGCGGCATATGGAGGTTCCCAGGCTAGGGGTCTAACAGGAGCTGTAGCCGCCGGCCTTCGCCACAGCCACAGCAACGCAGGATCTGAGCCGCGTCTGCAACCTACACCACAGCTCACGTCAACGCCGGATCCTTAACCCGCTGAGCAAGGCCAGGGATCGAACCCGCAACCTCATGGTTCTTAGTCAGATTCGTTAACCACTGAGCCACGAAGGGAACTCCCATGGATTTTGAAGCAAGATCAGAAGAAATGAAGCTGTTCCCTGTGAAATTTAGAGATATTCGGAACGCATATCCTGCTTGGGGTCCAGCACAGAAGTGAGAAGATGTTTCTGATATTCCTTCCAGTCCTGAGGAAGCCCCGGAACAAGGAAGCCAGAGAACAAAGAGCATGAATGAATGAGCCTTCGTGTTTCTGTCTGGAAGGATCTCCAGCAGAAAAGGGAGAGGGAAGGTGTTTGACCGGCAAGTTCAGGAGAAGAAACTGCAATGCTTGGCTCTGCTCCCACCTCCCCCTCTTTTGGAGCCAGCTTCTCCCAAGACCACATGGTCTCCATGCCAGCGGTGCCTGCAGTTTTCCAGCTCAGCCCAGAGAAATAAGTTTAATCTGGGGGTGAAACAGCAGCCAGCCCACTGTCCCTGTAGGTGGAAAGGTCATCTTTCAATTTAGCTTTTATCGGAATAAGACTATCATGTTGATCTCCATCAGCCTGGCACCTGCTTCCTCTCTCAGCTGGTTCTGAAACTGGACAAGAAAGAGAGGAAGGAGTTATTTAGCGGGCTGGGAGTTGACTCAGGCAGCTCGCGTAAGACACTGCCTCTGGAAATCTGAGGCATAACTGGAGAAGACTGAGTTTGGGGGGAGTGGAGGTGTGGTACTGGGTCCTCCCATGAGCAGGTAGAGGCTCAATGACGACATTAGTGGGGCGTCCGTGGTCGCAGGGCTAATGAGGCTACAGATGTAACCCAGGGTGGAGGGGAAGCAACATGCCACCTCCAGGCTGCTGTCAGGAACCAGGCACCACAGTTCGGAGGCGAAGGAAGCTGGGGTGATGGTGTGTTATTGAACTAGTTTTAAACTAACTAGGACTTCCGTACGTCCCTGTGAGGGCTCTGAGGACAAAAGCAGACGCTGGGGTGCAACGAAGAGAAGAAGCATCTTCTTCCCAGAAAGTGTCAGTGGACACTCTTGAGAGGGGGCTAGACTTGGTAATATTACATGCATCCGCTCTCCATCTGCACAGCAGTACACATTTCTTGAATAAATGTCATAGATATGCAAGGAGCAGAAATAATTTTTAGAAAAAATATATATAATGTCTCACCATCTAAGAAGTGCCATTCAGTAGATGAACTCACTTGGTCCCCAATAGTATGAATTCTGATTCATACCTTTGATACAGCTGAGGAGTAGAGATGTTAAGTAATGCTTGGGATCAAGGTCACACAGTACATGATGGGGTTGGGACTACCGTCCAGATTTTGGGGCTGAAACTCAAATCCTTTCTGATATTCTTTGCTGTGCTACAGTCGAGGACCTCAAAAAGTACAGAGAAGAAACCCAGAATGGAGAGGCAGGGAAACTGCTGGGAGTGCAGGTTCTACCACTGTTTCGACCTATCACCTTTCTTCCACTCAACCTCCTCCAACATCAGATTGTAAACTGAGGGTGTTGGACCAGACAGTGTCTAAGATCCTAATATGCTGTGAATTTCCTGGATGGTTCTTAGCATTTACTCACCTCCCACTGCACTTATCCAAGCAATTCTGCCTAGAAAGCCCCTGGTCACAGAATCTGCTCAGCAAAAGGCTGAGGTGCCTTATCTGCCACCTAGAACCATGGATTAAAAACTCTGACTCCAGCCCACAGGAGGAAATGCAGTTTACATCTGAGCCCTATATGTACATATAAGGAATTGAAACAGGTTTCACAAAATGATAGTTTTTTTTAATGTTTACTATTTGTGATATATTCTGATATTTTCTATTCTGTTTTTTTCTTTTTTTGCTTAGAAAATGTTGGTTGCAGCCCACAGTTTGATTTCATGATCTATGAATCGTTTGAAAGGCACAGATTGGAAAGCTGAAGATTGAGCAGTAGGGATGGGACAGAGCATGTGAAGGTGGTATCACAGAAGCCAGATGAGGCCGACTGGGAGAATCTGCTTAATATAAAAGAAAGAGTATTTGTCTCTATGTATGAGTCAGTGTCCTTCTAAATATGCCCCTGCACTTTCACACTGTCTGCTGTCTCACCAAGCAGCTTCTCACCTCTGCCATGAAGCTGTCTTCCCCAAATGTAATATTTAAAAGATATTTTTAGCTTCATTTATCAGCGCTTTGATTTATCAGCCAGTCAGACAAGTTTCTTGAGGGGCACTCACTGTGCCAGCTGCTGTCTATTTGGCCCTCAGTATCTGTGGGTTCTGCATCTGCAGATTCAACCCATCATAGATAGAAAACATTCAGGGGGAAAAAATTCCAGAAATTTCCAAAAAAGCAAAACTTGAATTTTCTGTGCACCCGGTAATTATTTGCATAATGTTTATAGCTATTTACATATCATTTGCATTGTATTAGATGTCATAGGTAATCTAGAGAGGACTCAAAATATACAGGAGATACAATGAAATATCACTCAGCCATGAAAAAGAGTGAAATAATGCCAATTGCAGCAACATGGACAGACCTAGAGATTATCATACTAAGTGACATAAGTGAGACAGAGAAAGAAAAATATTGTATATCACTTACACGTGAAATCTAAAGATAGAAATGACCTTGTTTACAAAACAGAAGAAGACTCACAGATATAGAAAATAAACTTATGGTTACCAAAGGGGAAGGGGGAAAAGGGGTAAATTAGGAATTTCGGATTAACACATACACTCTCCTATATCTAAAATAGATAATCTAGATAATTAATAAGGACCTACTGTATAGCACAAGGAACTATTTTCAATATCTTAACCTATAGTGGAAAACAATCTGAAAAAGAATTGCTTTATATATAAATTACATATATATATAAGTTTATATATAAATATATGTATAAATTTGCTGTACACCTGAAATTAACACAACATTGTAAATGAACTATACTTCAATTAATAAATAAGTAAACTTCAAAAGCTGATTAAAAATAAAATATATGGGAGAATGTACACAGGTTATATGCAAATACTATACAAATTGCATTGTGTTTTGTAAGTTAACATTTAAAATGAAAAATGTTACAATTAAAATACACAAGAGGGAGCTCCTTTTGTGGCTCAGTGGGTTAAGAACCTGACTCTGTCTCTCTGAGGATTCAGGTTTGATCCCTGGCCTCGCTCAGTGGGTTTAAGGATCCTATGTTGTGGTTGTGGCATAGGCCTGCTGCTACAGCTCCAATTCGACCCCTAGCCTGGGAACTACTTCCATATGCTTCAGGTATAGCCATAAAAAAGGAAAAAATATATATATACACACACATATATACATATATACATATACATATATATGTCATACCACAAGTTTCATACTCTTAGCATTTTCTCAGTTTTTAATATACCCAGAAACTCAGAAAATGACAGTGGTCTATGACTTTCCCAACTTTGAGAGGCCCCACCCAAAGACCAGATTTCTTGATGACACAATTTTCTGGGTGAAACATCTGCAAGCAAATTTGCGCCTAATGGAGAACTTTCCTTTCTCAGAGTGACTGAAATGTTTCTCTCTCCTGCCCACAGCACCCCTCTATATAACCAGGAAGCCAAATTAACATTTGAGAATCTGTTGCTTGGTGGTCAACAATGAATGAAGCACATGAGGTCCATTTCTTATCACGGAAGGTCCTCTTCGGAAACCACAAAACGCCCAATCCTCACATATATTGACCCCACGCTAGATCGTCAAGCTAAAGATGGCCTTTCTCTCCGTGCTCCATTTCCAAACACACCCTGTTCTATCTGAACATTATTTAGACACTGAACTCTAGTAAAGTAGCTGTTCTAGGGGACCTGAAGACATCTGTTTTGTTTCAGGTTTTTTGGTCTTTTTCGGCTGCATCTGTGGCATATGGAAATTCCTTGGCCAGGGATTGAACCTGAGCTACAGCTGCAACCTACGCCACAGCAATGCTGGACGCTTCATCCACTGCGCCACAGCAGGAACTCCTGAAGACGTGTTTTTTTCCTATCACATATGGATTTAACTTTTTAAAATTTTCCAAGTAAAAACTTTTTTTTGGTCTTTTTAGGACTGCACCTGCGGCATATGGAGGTTCCCAGGCTAGGGGTTGAATAGGAGCTGTAGCCACTGGCCTATGCCACAGCTACAGCAACACCAGATCAAATTTTCTGAGTAAAAACTTACTTTCAAGCCCGAAGTTGAACCTCCCTGTAGGATCCCCACATTCCCAATGTGCATGGTACAAAATAGACACTGTGCCTGATCTTGATGACTCACCAAACTAAAATAGTAGGTTAAACCAAGAAATCTGTCCTAAACAGATAAACTAGAGGCAGCATGGTTTGGTGAGAGAACCATGATTCAACATCCTAGACTCTCATTCCAGCCCTGTCATGTGATTTGGGGAAAGATGCTTAAATACCTATATTGAAAATGGTAAGCCTAAGGTGGGAGGTGGTCCAGAAAACCTTATGACTGAAATTCATTCATTCATTCATTCATTCATCCGATAGGTATTAGTGCCTCCTGAGTGACTGAGTTACAATTAAATGGAAAAACGAAATACGTGATGCCTGACTTCAAGGAACTTCCAATCTATAGCTTTTACTTCTAAAATTTCACTCTTGAAAGAATAATGCTAATCAGAAAACTTTATTAGCACAGGGTGGGTCAACCAATTTTGTAAGGCCATGTGCTGCACGGGAAGTTCTCCCACAGTGCAATCAGATGGTCCCAGGTTCAGTTCTTGGAGTTGCTGTTTTGTGGCTCAGTGGGTTAAGAACCCGACATAGTGTCCATGAGAATATGAGCTGGATCCCTGGCCTTGCTAAGTGGGTTAAGGATCTTGCATCACTACAAGCTGCAGCGTAGGTGGCAGATACAGCTTGGATCTGGTGTTGCCGTGGCTGTGGCGTAGGCTGGCAGCTGCAGCTCTGATTCGACCCCTAGCCTGGGAACCTCCATATGCTGCAGGTATGACAGTAAAAGGAAAAATAAAGAAAATTAAAAACTGTAAATCATGTCATATCACTTAGGATCCTCCCACGTGCGCACTCAAATACATGGATTCCTGACTCTGGGTTGTGGCCTACAGGCCTTGCATGTCCTGGCCTCTGCCTCCCTCCCTGCTCTGTCTCCTTCCTCTCCCCTCACTGCTCCCTCCAGGAGACCACGAACCTCTTCTCTGTTTTCTCAAATAAGATAATTTTGTCCCTACCTCAGGGGATTTGCTCTCTGATATTCTGAAGTTACTGGTTTATCACCAATCAGTATTGGCTTAAATTCCACATTGTCAAAGAAGCCTTTCCTAGCCATACATCTCTGAGTTCAGCCCCTCTATCATATCTTCTTGTTTACTTTTACAACACTAGGCTCCAATTCTTATTTCCCTGTTCATTGTCTGCCCTACCTGTCCTCAAGAATGTAAATTCCCCAGAGGTAAATTCCCTGTGTCTCTTATTCACTATAGCCCCATAGTGAGGCAGTGCCTGGCATACAATAGGTGCTCAAAAAAACTGTTTTGAATTTATGTTGCTATAACTACCATTATCATTTGGTAGTTGGAATTTATCTGAAAAAATATTCTGCAGGTAATTCTGAATTTTAAGCCAAAGAGGGAACAAGTTTCATGCCTGGGAGGGCATGGCTCTGAGAGGCCTCTTTTTTTTCCTTTGTTTTTCTTTTACTGGCAGTCCTTTGCATATAGAAGTTCCCATGCTAGGGGTTGAATTGGAGCTACAGCTGCAGGCCTATACCACAGCCACGGCAACAAAGGATCCACGCTATATCTGTGACCTACCCTGCAGTCTGAGGCAATATGGATCCTTAACCCACTAAGCAAGGCCAGGGATGGAACCTACATTCTCATGGAGACTACATCAGGTTTTTTTGTTTGTTTTTTTTTTTGTTTTTTGTCTTTTTGCCTTTTTATGTAGAGCCGCACCCCCAGCATATGGAGGCTCCCAGGCTAGGGGTCTAATCGGAGCTGTAGCCGCCAGCCTTCGCCACAGCCACAGCAACGCGGGATCCGAGACGCGTCTGCAACCTACACCACAGCTCACGGCAACGCCAGATCCTTAACCCACTGAGCAAGGCCAGGGATCGAACCTGCAACCTCATGGTTCTTAGTTGGATTCGTTAACCACTGAGCCACAATGGGAACTCCCTCTGAGAAGCCTTTTAATGCAATGTAAAGGGTTCTTCAATTGGAGTAAGATGTCTGAATTCTAGGCCTAATTTTACGACGAGGCATCTCTATTCCTTAACTTCTCAGGCCTTCATTTCTTCACATGTATAAGAATGAAAACGTTGGACTAACTGGGCCTTAAAATTTCCCAGATCTGGAGGAGTTCCCTGGTGGCTCAATGAGTTAAGGCTTGGGTGTAGTCACTGCAATGGCCTGGGTTGCTGCTGTGGTGTGGGTTCAATCCCTGACCCAGGAACTTCTACAAGCCGCAGGCGCAAACAAAAAAAAGTTTCCTTAGCCTCTGAAATTCCATGCCTTTAGGACAGGACCACTTTGGGAAGCCCAGAAGCATGCGCTTGGGATGCTAAAGGAAAGCATCTGAGAGGGAGTGATGGGTGAGTCCCTCTCCATGCAGAACCACTCAGATCCTGTACCAGCCCACTCCATGGCCATGGCTGCTGCTTACAAGGTATTGACTGAATGAAGGAATGTCCTCTAGAACTGACACAGAGAGGGGGAACTGACAACTCAGTGACTCAGAAGAAAGGACCACTGAGTCACCAAGCCACTTCCTGTCTTGCTCAGTGTTCTTCCATGGTGGGAAGGTGGCAAGGAGCCTAAGCTCTTAGTGGGTCCATGTGCAATGATGTTGCAAAGGCCTTCAGGGTCAGGGGTCATGAGAGGAGGGGAGGAAATGAAACAGTCACTTAGCCTTTTGAGTTCTTTGCCACCAACCCTAACATACAACTAAAAGATCATACATCCTGATTTATTTTTCAGAGCAATAAAATCAGTCTCTAGAGTGTCATAAAAAGGGGGATTTATCAGCTATCTGGTTCTGTGTAACAAACCACCACTTAGCTGGTTAAAGCACCAACCATTATATTTGCTCACACTTCTGTGGGTCAGCAATTTTGACTGGGTTCAGTGTGGTGGTTCCCCAGCTGGTCTTGTCAGGATGACTCAGGTGACTGGGGCTGGACAGTCTACAATGGACTCTTTCACATGTCTATTGGTTTGTGCTGGCTGCTGGCTGATCCTCTCTCTCCATATGAGCTTTTCTTCCTCAAGGAGGCTGGCCTAGGCTTGCTCACATGGCCACAACATTATTCCAAGAGAGTGACAGCAGAAGCTACAAGAACTTTTAATGCTTAGACTCAAGTAGAATGTCATGTACTGCATTCTATTAAAGCAAGAAACAGGGTTAGCCCAGATTCAAGGGGAGAGGGAATAGATTCTACCTCTTGATAGGAGAAAAAGCAAAGTTATGTTGCAAAGGAGGCGAACAGGCATGGATGGGAGAAACTGTGCTCATCATTGCAAATAATCTACCGCAGAGACTTTGAGGCTTGTGCAGACTTCTCATCATACAAATGAGAAGACTCAGACACACACTGGCTAAGTGACTTGGTCAAGTTCAGAGAGTTAGTGGCATATTCAGAATGGGAGCCCAGATCTGAGGCGTCTGTTTTTTTCCCTATGTTTTCAAACTTCAAAGACTTCTACCTGTAGCCTCCATCTTCACTCTCCAAACCTAGTGACAGAGCCAGTCTTTGGAGCCACTGCACTTCTCAGGCCTTTTTCTTTGGATTAGCTGACTGGTCCAGTGACAGATTTAGGAAAAGAGCACCAAAGGCTGGCTGCAGCCTTAATAGGAAAGGAGACTCCACTCCATCTTCTGGTGTCTTGGGAGCTTGCCAGGATCCCAGGCAGAGCCAGATTTGACAGCAAAATCTCATTTCACTAGGTTCTGTTACAGCCATTTAATAAAACAGTGCTTTGTAGTTGTGGTCGTTTTTAAGGCAATGTGATTCTAGTATGTCTTGGAAGGGTAGTAAACCAATCTATTAAATGCAATATAACTACCGAGAGTTAGATCACCAGAATAGCTTCTGAAAGTGAAGGCCAGAAAGAATAATAATCATCTTCACATTATATATATATATATAGTCTTTTTAGGGCTGTACCACGGCATATGGAGGTTCTCAGGCTAGGGGTTGAATCAGAACTGCATCTGCCGGCCTACGCCACAGCCACAGCAATGCCGGATCCAAGCCATATCTACGAAGTACACCACAGCTCACAGCAAAGCCGGATCCTTAACCCACTGAGCAGTGCCAGGGATCAATCGAAGTCACATCCTCATGGATGCTAGTTAGGTTCATTACCACTGAGCCACAACGAGAACTCCCTCTCACAGAATATTTATTGGGCTTTAACTCCATCCAAGCACTGGGCTCAGCAATTATATGTATTAGCTCATTTAATTCTCATAACTACCATGTGACATAGGTATTACTGCTATCCAATTCCTAAAACTGGTCTCTCAAATGTCACCTTTGGGAGTTCCCGTCATGGTGTACCTGAAATGAATCCAACTAGGAACTATGAGGTTGCGGGTTTGATCCCTGGCCTCACTCAGTAGGTTAAAGATCTGGCGTTTCCGTGAGCTGTGGTGTAGGTCACAGATGTGACTCAGATCTGATGTTGCTATGGCCGTGGTGTAGGCGGGCAGCTATAGCACCGACTGGACCCCTAGCCTGGGAACCTCCATATGCTGCGGGTACGGCCCTAAAAAAATAAAAAATCACCTTTGTGTTCAATTGCCAAATCCAAGGTCTTATTTGCAGCCTTGAAACTTTCGCAGCTCTGCATAATTTGAAACTACTTATTCATTCATTCAGCCCTATATTCATTCTCTTTGGAGAGGGGATCTGGTCCAGGTGGAGGAGATGTAACAATAAACAAGTCAAAACATTTCTTGCCCTCCCAGACCTTCCTATCTAGTGGGATGGGCAGGCACTGAATAGCAGCAGCCTGCAGGATGGCTGTTATGAAGTGGGAGCTGGGGATAGACTCTGAAAAGTGTCTCTCTCTCCTCTTAGTTTCTGGGAGTTGCATCTCTCTGGATCCTAATTCCTATTTCTCTGACCACTCCTTTGCTGATGCCCAGGGTTTGGAGATACTCTTGCCTCCTCCCCTTCTGGCTTCATATGCTTTACCTGGGAGCTCTCCTGACAGCTCCATGGCTCCCACACCTGCTGAGGGTTCCCAACCTCGCTCTCCAGTTACATCACCATTTTAGCTTCCTAATATGAGGTCTAGTCAACATATCCAAATCGGGTCTAGGCCATTCATAACCCCTTGCTGATATTTTTAGCTCTACCTTTATCCACGCAATCTTTTCAGCCCGCTAAAATCCTGCTCATCTTCAGGGCACAGCTCGTAAACAACTCCTCCAGACAGTCTGCCCCACCCTCTCTGGGTGGAGCCAGTCACTTCTTCCTCTTGGCTACTCCCACACTTATCACCTTATAGAATAATTAGCTTTGTCTGTGTCTGTCTCCTCTGCTAGACAGTGTGTTCCCTGAAGGCAGGGTCTAGACTTGTTCATCTGTATGCCCTATGTTTTGCACAGCAGTAAAAGCTCACATACTACTTCTTGAACTACTGAATGTTTCCAATTCCTTAGTCAAAGGCAGCACTTTTTTTTTTTTTTTTTAAGTTTTGGCTGCACTCATGGCACATGGAAGTTCCGAGGCCAGGGATGGAATCTGAGCCCCAGCAGCGAACCAAGCCACTGCAACTGGATTCTTAACCCACTGTGCCACACTGGGAAATCCCAAAGGCAGTGCTTTTTAAAGAGACCACAACATTTTAGAGATGCTGTTCGGGTTAGCTGAGTGTGCCTCTCAGTCTTAAGATCTCAAGCAAACAATCTCTTTGCAGGCAAACCCCCCAACGTTTTGTCTTTTGTCCACCAACCCCCTCCACTAGCAATCATATAATGAAACTGTGGTCCAGAGTCATTCCATTACCTTGTTCCATCCTCGGTTAAAGTTCATTCATTAATTCACCCCTTTGTTCACGTACTTATTTAACAAACACTAATCGAGTGCCTTCCTTGGGCCATCATCAAGGCAAATCCTGCACTCAAGAAATTTAAATTCTTAGTGGAGGACAATAAGCAAGCAAATAAATAAATAAACAAAGAAATATCAGATCAATAAGGCTACAAAAGGAATAAAGAGGGAGACAGAATATGAGCAATGGGGACCTGCTGTATAACGTGAACTCCACCCCGTATTCTGTGATAACCTATATGGGCAAAGAATCTGAAAAAGAATGGATGTGTGTGTACATGTATAACTGAATCACTCTGCTGAAGAGCAGAAATCATCACAACATTGTAAATCAACTGTACTTGAGAAAAACTTTGAAAGAAAAGAAAATACGAGCACGAGGGTGCCACTTTGGGTAGGCGGCCCCAAGACAACCGGGAGAGACTCAAGGAGGGGAACCGGGGGGGGGGGGGGGCGACTGTCTTGAAGAAGACGGAGAAAAGGGCATATCTGAGAAACTGAAAGGAGCACAGTGTGCCTTGGGTGGAATGAACACGTGGAGCAAGATGACATTGGAGAGGTAAACAGGTCCAGGTCACCTGGAGTCCTGCAGACATGGAAGGACTTTTGATTTTATTAAAAGCAAAATAGGGAGCTATTAAGGGATTCGATGCAGAGGAGACACACAATCAGATTTATTTTGTAAAAAATACTTCTCTAATATATACATTCCTCTCTATATATAGGAATGGAAGATTAGTTATTTATATATATATTTATAAATATAGGCAGGACAGAGTGAGAGCAGAAAGACTAGTTAGAAGATTGTTACTGCAGTCCAGGCAAGTTTAGTGGTGGAATAGAACAGGCACTGGCCTCGCCAAGGGAGAGGAGATGACTCTTACACGCACCAAGCTCGGCTCTGCTCTCCCTACCGCTGGGAACCATCCGCCCAGGCAGAAGAGCTGGCGGTGCCACTGAGCGCCCGGCGCCCAGGAGAAATCCAGAGGCGGTGGGTGAGAAGTACCAAGTTGGCCAGAGCCCACGCCCTCTGCTCTCTGTCTCCTTGGCCCCCCCCCTTTTTTTTTCTGGCTCAGCCCCACAAGAAGGAGAGCCTGCTTCTGTGCCAGCCCTTCAGAGGTCTGGAGAGGCTGGCAGGGCACAGGGATGCCTGAACGCCCAGACGGCTGCGGAACTTGACAGGTGTGGGCAGCGGCCGTGCGGGTCTCGGCTCCTCTGAGCAGCCATAGCTGTCGCGCCCCACCCCATTTTCCTAGGCTGCTTGATCTTGACTTACTCTCAGACTATCTCTACATGCTTCACTGGTGCCCTGGTTGCTAAAACAGTTTTCGTTAACGCTGTTGTTTTCCCCCACAAAGTCCAGGAGCGTTTTAAATCAATTAAACCGAGTTGACGTGTACCTGCGAACAGTTTAAGCGATGCTGAAAGGTGTCCAGTGCCACTGGCCTCACCTCTTCACCTGTCACCACCCGCCGCTCCCTCCCCACTCCTGGAAGGACCAGCCTCCCTCCTCCTGGGGACCTGATGCTTACTGACCCCTCCTTTAAATCTCAGCTCTGATATCACTTCCTTCTGGAGGCTGTCCCTGAGGGCTGCCTGCCAGTCTCTGTGCCCTGATTAAATGCATTCAAAGCACTAGGGACTTTTTCTTCATAGGACTCACAGTAATTATAATTACTGCTTACCCAGCAGGGTGGAAGTATACACACTACAACTCAGGTTGTTTTATTTTGTTTTTTTTTTTTTTTCCCTTAAAGGTAGCTTAATTTTTTATTTTTGTATCTAGTCTCCCATTCCTGCTGATAGTGGAGAGGGAAAAAAACCTTCAGCTTGTCAAGGGAAGGTAACGGCCTCTTCTGGTTTAAAACAATCTGTTTCCCTCCAATAGTCAGTTAATACAAGGTTGAATCTTTCTATCAAGGATTCTCCCTTCCCTCTCAAATGCTTTCCCAGCTGGTCCTCCTCACCAAGATGAATGCTGGCTTCAGGCAGGGGTGGATCAGGGGGCGTCAGGGCCTTGGGAAGGGCCCAGGTGGGTCGCCCTGGGCTGAAGGGGCCTCCTCTCAACCTGAGCATCAGCGCCAGATGCTGGCCTTGCACAGACCCTGCTCCAGGAGACCAAGGGATCTCCACCTGCCTACCACGCATCCAGCCTGGCCCTTGCTGAGGTACCCCCAGGACACTTTGTACACCACATACACCCCCAGTGCCTCTAGGTCTGCGATTTAGGGGGTGTGCACGCCACCCTCCAGCCCTTGGCTGCAAGGCCACGTCTTAGCTTGCTGTGGCGAGCTCACAGTCTGGTATCCTTAGCTGTCTTGGGACCGTGTCTTGAGGAACTTTGATCAGGAGTCTGGAGAGTCTCCTCTAAGTTCCAAGCAGGATGCGGAGTCCATTCTCTTCTGATGACTCCCCTTTCATCACCTGGACAGTTCTCATCCCTGCCCTGAAGTTTGCTCAGGATGAAGGGACCCAAGTCTTTTTCTCCCACCATCCTCCACCTTCTCGTGGAGTAGAGCTTTTCCCTTCCCTTCCAGTCTTGCCAGGTCCTGCGACCCCATGATACGATCTCTGTGGGCTCACAGTGCGGTTGATGCTGAATGAAGCCCGTGATCCAGGTTTGCCTCTCCATGCGTAAAGGCAAGCTTTGGAAATTAACCATCACCTCCTGCCCCCTGACACACACCTCTGCACCCCTGCACTTACACGTTTTCTTTCTCCCACAAAGCCTGCCTTTTCAGATTATCTATGGATTTAAAAACTGAGTCTGCACAGACATAGAGAACAGACTTGTGGTTGCCAAGGTGGAGGGGGGAGGGAGTGGGATGGACTGGGAGTTTGGGGTTAGTAGACTCAAACTATTGTGTTTGGAGTGGATAAGCAATGAAGTCCTATCACACAGCACAGGGAACTATATCCAATCGCTTGTGACAGAACGTGATGGAAATAATATAAGAAAAGGCATGTATATATATGTATGTATGGGTCACTGCTGTACAGCAGAAATTGGCACAACATTGTAAGTCAACTATACTTTCATAAAAAATAAAAATCGGGTCTGACCTTGAGGCAGGGCAGGGACTTCTTTCTCCAAGTTGGCGTCCACCCTCTCTGAATCCATCCATTCATGGGCAGGGGCTACATGGTTTTCAGGAAGCGAAAAGCATCTCAGCTTAATGTTTTGAAAAATAACTTCCTATTATAGTAGTTTATATGATTCTTTGCCACAGGTCTATCTCTCCATCTCTTTGCTCAGCACTGTTTTCTTTGTGACTAAGGCATGTACATAGGACTAACATATTTTGCTGCATAATTTAACTGAATGGTTTAACTTTATAACAACCATAAAATGCTGAAATTGCCACGGACTGACTAGTCCAATGCCTTTATTTTAGGAGAAGAAACTTAGTGCCAGAGTGGTTAAATTTATTGTTCAATGTCACACAAATAATGCCGGGTGTGGATCCGAGCCCTCTAATTTCTCTCTCCCCGATTTATTCGTTTTTAATTCACCCAACTGGCTTTGCCTCTTTCTCATAAACCAAAATTGTATAATTTCATAGAGAACTAGTTGTCTCAGTAGACTAGTTTATGGAGACAAGCCCTCTTCCCCCTTTTCACGTTCTTCATCTGGCAGATAGATACACAGATATGTCATCTTCAAAATGGAAATAGTTTAAATTCTTATGATTACAAAAATCAAACATTCTCATTGCAATACAAAACTGTAAGGAAATCTTTACACTGTGTTCCTAGCATTTAACATAGTGCCAGTAAGCACTGAATTCTTGTTGAATGAATATTAATGAAGAAAATAAAAACCATGTGTAATTGTGCTGCCCAGAAGTACTAATTATTTATTCAGAGTATATGCTTTCTATTTGTACGCATATACACACCATAAAAAAATAGAATTAGATATTTATTTTTCTCTTATCAGATTCTTTAAGCACATCAAAATGTATTTTTAAAAAGTAGTGGCCCATTCAAGTAGGTCACCTTGGGAGGCTATGCTCTTATTTTAATGATGTTTTTATTGCCAGCACCCTTACGGAATTGCCTTCCAAGATTGTTGCTAATGACTTTGTTCCCAGTATGAACAAATATTCATCCTTTAATGGACTTTACTTTGGAAAAGAAATATTATTTGAATAATGGTGAAAAAAAGGAGGTGTTACTGTTTTGGATCGAAAACAAGATGTGAATATAAAATAACGAGATTGAATTTTACCGTGTGGCTCATGAATTGCTTTGAAGATTAGTTCCCATAGGGAGTCCCAAATGTTTCTTCGGGGACATCATGAGAAAGGGGGCCCTTCTTCCAAGGGGATCACTTAGCAGGTTTGTATCTGAATGTAAACATTCCAGTAAATGGGTTTTTAAAAACAATCGTATTGGTTTACAGTCATATTTTTTATAATCCTGGAGTTTTACAGAAAACTGTAGTTGTAAGGAATTTAGCTTAATAACCACAGTGTTTTGTTTTCAAGTAGAAATTTTCGGTCTTATAGGATTTGGGTTTGAGGGATCAAGGATTTTTCTTCCCAATTTTTACAGGCTTCCTCCAGGAGTTGTTTTGAATTTGCCCATCATACTTCATTTCTCTCCTTGCAGTTATCTTTCAATTTTCTGGTACCTAGCAACAATTCACAAGAGAAGTAGGCACCTCACTTACTTCCACATAACCTGATATATGTGTTACCAGAGCAAAAGTGCATGTTGTCTTTCAGAAAAGTTGAGTTGAGGGGCCAGGCGGGTCCCATAAATGAGTGAAGAGGGCTGTCTGTAGGAAAACAACCATGTCAGCCTGATGACAAATAGCAAAGGACAGCCAACCTCAGTGCTGGAAGGTAATAGGGAGTGGTGGGGACTAGGGAAAGTCAAAGAATATGTTGCTATGGCAAGGGGGCTGACTTTTGCCACAGGGGAGAATAAGCTCAGGGTTATTAGAACTTCTGATTTTTAATTCTGACAAGCTGGAAATCCGGGTCTTTACCTTTCTTCTCTTGCTTTTTACTTATTTTTTATTTTTATTTTTATTTTTTTTTTGTCTTTTTGCCTTTATGTAGAGCCGCACCCCCCGCATATGGAGGTTCCCAGACTAGGGGTCTAACAGGAGCTGTAGCTGCCGGCCTTCACCACAGCAACGCGGGATCCGAGCCGCGTCTGCAACCTTCACCACAGCTCACGGCAATGGCGGATCCTTAACCCACTGAGCAAGGCCAGGGATCGAACCTGCAACCTCATGGTTCCTAGTCGGATTCGTTAACCACTGAGCCACGAAGGGAACTCCTATTTTTTATTTTTGTTTATCTTTATTACCTCTCTTGATTGTTAAAAGTCAGCAAATAATTCAAACATACCAGAGAGGCAGAGGAGCATGCCGGTCAAGAACACTCACTCTAGGGAGTTCCCGTTGTGGTGCAGCGGAAACAAATCCGACTAGGAACCATGAGGTTGTGGGTTCGATCCCTGGCCTTGCCCAGTGGGTTAAGGATCTGGTGTTGCCGTGAGCTGTGGTGTAGGTCGCACACGTGGCTCGAATCTGGCATTGCTGTGACTCTGGTGAGGGCTGGCAGCTACAGCTCTGATTAGACCCCTAGCCTGGGAACCTCCATATGCTGCAGGTACGGCCCTAAAAAGACAAAAAAAAAAAAAAAGGAACCCTAGAGCCAGACTGATAGGGTTCAAATTCTTCCTCTGACCTTAATTAATTAACTGTGTCTCTTTAGGCAAGTTACTCAGCTCCCCTGTGCCTTGGTTTGCTCATCTGTAAAAGGAGGATGGTTGTATCCGTCTCATAGATTTGATATGAAGATTAAGTGAGTTAATATATGTAAAGAATATACATGTCTGGTGTATCTGTTAGTGCTACAGAAATGTTAGCTTTTATTGTTTAAAATGACAAATCACTGTCTGAGCTGAATAAAACACACCTGCAGGCTGAATGTGACCCACAGACTTCCAGTTTGGGTGTTCTGGCCTAGCATCAAGAAAGAAAACTTTGGCCACCTAAGGTGGTTTGTATAAAATTACACCCACCATCTCAGTGTAGTTCCAGGGCACAGCCTTTGGAACAGGCTGTAAAAGTCAGTCTGATCCCTGGTAACTCTCCAATTTGCTGGTGAACACCTCTGTCCCAGTAATCACTCCACGGGCCTGGGGGAGGTGGGGGAACTTTCCACTTTATGTGGGCAGGGTCTATAGATATGGCTATCTAATTGTTAAGAGATTAAAATATTTCCACACTGGTCCACAAATAGATGCTGTCCTAGCCAACTGCATCTATGACTTGGCTGGCCTGACGACCTCAACCTCTGCCCCGGTGGCCCCTGTTCCTCAGAACCTGCTTCTGCTCCACGGTCTGGCATCTATTCTGACTGCTGAGTGAGTGTTCACACCACACCAGTTGTTAAATATTTCATTTACCACCTCTGCACTTAGGTGCAGCTGAGCCAAATAAGTTGTTGCCATTTCAACCATTAAAAGGTTATTCTCCTAAAACTTGTCATTTAATCTCTCTGAGCCTGGCTTTCCTTATCTGTAATATGAGGATAATATTCGTAAGTACCTCTTGAGTTGCTGTGATAAATAGGAGAATCCATGTAAACTGCTTAGCACAGAGCCTGAAACATGGCAACTCTCCTTCCATAAACGCTACTACGGGTATTAGTTTCTAACAGAAGGTCATGCCTTGAATACCTTTTATCCTCAGGAAAACTCACTCTGGTTCAGATGGGCTTGCTATTCAAGGCTCACGGATTTACAACTATATATGCTAAAAAAAAAAAAAAAAAAATCTTAAGTGCCCTTCCTTGCCCCATTGCCTCCCTTCCCTGGGAATTAAAACTTCCTGGGGTCTATATGGGACTTTGGGCTCAGGTCAGGTTGCAATTTAAAGACCCTTGCACCGTGTTGCTCTGTGAGTGGCTCCTAATTTAGAGCAACAGGCCCTAGGCTGTTGGCCTCTAGAGACTGGAGACTCTGCTTCACACATCACCATATTCAGGCTTGTTAATTTAGCGTCCATGCACTAGCACAGCTGTAGTGGTTACTAAAATATTGAAATGCACTAAGCAACTAAAGGGTTAACACCTGGAACGGGAGGGGCCCTCTAGCAGAATGTCCAGCAAGGTCTCCAAGAGCCAGTGCCTTGCTGTGAAATGTATTAAAAACCACCCGCTAATTGTCCTTAAAATGTCACCCAATGCCTGGCACCTTATTTAAATGAATGAATACACGAATGAATGAATGAGTGAATGAATGAAGTGGTAGGATGTGAGCAACAGTCCTTCCTGAAATTTATGTTGCATGAAAGAGTCCTCCATCAACTGTTTTCTGAAAATGCAAGTATTCCTTCCAAGCAGCAGAGCTTGCTGAGTACATCTTAACCAGCATTTAAAACTGCTTTCAGAAGTCAAGGTCACCCTCATACTTGTACCTGAACTTTTATATAACACACTTCAATCACCGGTCTGGGGCAACTGTCAGAAAAGCTTTCTGTTGTAACACATCCAGAGCACAAGCCTTATTTTGCTTTACATACTTAGGTGAAGAACTGGACCCTGGCTGAACATAATAGACGTCATTTGTTCTGGAAAAAAGCAATTCAGAAAAAGGTATCACCTAAAAAGCTAGAGCACTACACCATTCAGATCTCTCTCCTCTGACGGGCTGTGAAAGATACTTGGACGTAAGAGCTACTGGGGGTGTGGGGAGATTAGGGGTGCTTTGATTTCCCATAATGGCATCTTCCAGGACATCTGTCTATTCGCTGTAACCATTTGCTTCTGCGATGTATTGATGGGCCCCGTCTGAGAAGCAACAGATGCTCCTTTTAGCCTCTGGCAGCCCCCATTAGAGCCAGTTTGCAAGGGGCTTCCACAATTCGTAGCCAAGTTGAAGGCATTTCAATCAGTGGGAAAAGTAGGAAAAAAAAAAGGCTCCTTACACTTGAGAGGTTGCCCTTGAGAAGACCCTTTTCCTCGAGCCCCAAGTGGGGAACGGGGAACATTCTCCATTATTCTTTGTCACCCGTCTCTGTGGCCTGAGGCAAAGGGGAGCCATTTTGGTTTCTTGCACAAGGACTAGGGATGGGGGAGGGGACCCACTCCAAAACAGCTACCACGTTGTCTCTTGGCCCGTTTCTGTCAGATTTAGCCATGAAATCACTTCTCCCTGTTAGAGTGGTGGTTTTCATAACTCAACCCCCAAACCAGAGAGCCACGTGGCCTCAGGAGGGGTTCAGAGATTCTTGTGGTAGCTTCTTCTGAGCCCTGGTAGGTAGAGGACAGCAGGCGCTGCGGAGGGGACATTCCAGCCTTCACTATCCTGGGGACACGGCACTTCTCACATCTCTCAAGAGTGTGTTTCTCCAGGCACCTCTCTGGCCAAAATGGGGGGCCTGGCTCCAGACCCTTGCCTTGTGGGAAGCAGTGATTCGGCCACGTTCAACTTTCGTTCAATGCCGCCTAAAAAGGAGCCGCCCTGTCGCACACAGGACTTCAGGGAAGCTGTGCCCTCCCCAGAAATGACAAATGGAAAAGACAGAACAGACTCCAGCCAGGCCAGGATACGGTCTCTGGAAAGTGGTTGTTTTTGTCTCCGAATGCCATAGAAAACACATCCTCTTCACTTATTAAGTAGGGAAACAGCACAATCACACACGCTGGAGGTTACCAAGGTGAACAGAATCCAAGATTAAAATCTGCCAGTCCAGTGGTGCGTGGAAGCATGGAAGGCCCAAAGAGGAAATGTAGTTCACTATTGGTAAATTTTTTTGGATGCTGTTTATGTTTGAACTTTTCTCTGTTTTCCTGTGGCAACTTCCGTACCCTCTTCCTGTGTCCCTACAAAAGGCCTGGACAATGCAGTCCCAGCACTGCTGTAGGACATGGGTGGGGGCCCCACCTTCCTCCTTCCTGCAGGGGATATCCTTTCCTATAGAAGAGGTAAGAATGTAAGGTTCATGTGAAAATGTTATTATATTCCTTATCTCAGTCATTTCGTGATTTGCTGCTTGGTGACAAGAAGTCAGCCTGGCCACGATCACAATAGAGGTGGCCCCAGTTCCTAGTTTTGGCTCATGCTGTTTTCTCAGCTGAAGAGGGCAAACGGCTGTTAGAAACCGCAGCTTGTTTTCCAGGATCTTATCAAGAGTTCATGTCTAAGGCCAGAAAGAGAAGGGAGGGCTCCATTTTTTTTTTTTTTTTTCTCTCCTCATTGTTTCCAACTGAATTGGCAGGAAATAGGAGTCCTCCACCTGTCCCTCTGGGGAGCAAAATTGATTCGATTCCATTTTTCAGATGTATCCGCTACCACCAGAAGTTGGGGACATTTCCGCTTACCCCCAAATGAATGTGTCCTGCGTTTTCACAAATGACATCTTTCAAAATTGGAAGTGAATCAAACTTAAATGGAGAGCTTTGGGATTTGGTGATTGCCTCAGATAGACTCCCTGTATCTCAGATTTGTTTTGCTTTCTCACTTACCCCTTGATAAGTGCCTTTTGGAGCTGCGGACCTTCACTGACTCCAACAAGCGTGCCTGTGCGTATGTGCGTGCGTGTGTGTGTGCATGTGCGTGCGTGTGTGTGTGCATGTGTGTGAGTCTGTGCGTCCCATGGATGGCGAAGACACTCAGAGGACTGAAAGCCTTCATTCGGGGTTTTACAGCAGTTAAATGCTTCACATTAACAGCTGCATGAGAACATGCAGATGGGGCGATATAGAATCCAGACAGAAGGGAAGTCGGTTTCTCAAGAATCATGGATGTATATAATTGACACAGTATTTCCCATGTAACCCAGTTTAGCCAATGTAGTCAATTGGGACAAGATTCAAGGTTGATCCAAATGCTTCATTTCATATGAAATCAGCTTCCAATGATTATATTTTGAGGGAATTGGTTGTTCAATGGCTAGAGTTAAACTTTAAACATAGGAACTATATAAACATAGTATTCTATAAACAGAAGAATCTTTCCTTTCAGTGTCAACCTTCACCTCGGAGCTTAGACCAGAACCTGGACAGTTACTTGATGGAATCACTAAATGATCCTTTTTTTTCCTTTTGTCTTTTTGCCTTTTCTAGGGCTCCACTTGCGGCATATGGAGGTTCTCAGGCTAGGGGTCTAATTGGAGCTGTACCTGCTGCCTACGCCACAGCCACAGCAATGTGGGCCATGTCTGCAACCTACACCACAGCTCACGGCAATGCCGGATCCTTAACCCACTGAGCGAGGCCAGGGATGGAACCCGCAACCTCATGGTTCCTAGCTGGATTCGTTAACCACTGAGCCATGATGGGAACTCCATTTTTTTTTTCTTTTTTATAGCTGCACCTGTGGCTTATGAAAGTCCTCAAGCTAGGGGTCAAAATGGAGCTGCAACTGCCAGGCTACACCACAACCACTGCAACACCAGATCCTTTACCCACTGAGGGAGGCCAGGGATTGAACCCACATCCTCACAGAGACAATGTTGGGTCCTTAACCTGCTGTGCCACAGTGGGTACTCCCAAAATGGTCCATTTTTAACTACCCTCAAGAACACAAGAACTAGTAAAAGCAATTTGATTCCACTCTAGTGGAGTCTTGTCTTTACTAGGCCACACCAACCTCAATCCAGGGCCCTGCCTCTGATCAAAGAGAGTCTGTCTTGTTGTGGAGCTTCCAGCTCCTCACACCCTCTGCTCACGCCGGCAGCTGTTCATGGTCCTCTTTTGCTCTGTGAGACTATTTGCACATAGGACAAAACTCTCCTGATGCTCTTCCTGTGGGTCCTGGGAGGCGCACAGGGCAGTGCTCATCCTGGGTACCAAGCTGATGTTTCAGATACAGGAGTCCAACTGATCTGCCAAAAGCTGCCCTGCATCATTTTTCCATCAAAGTGAGACAAGCAATTTTAATTCAGCCTCTCAGGAATCAGATTTGTGGGAGGAAACACTTAACACCCTTGTGCTGTATTAACCAGTGCTTTCCCCCAATCCCAACATTTCCTTTCTCTCTGCAGTGCGCCCTCCACGTCCCTACTCCCTTCTGTGTTGACTACCTCAGAGAAAGGATGTTACAATGGAAAACAGAGCCGGGAAAAGACTCTTCCTGACTTTCGAATTTCAAAAGCTTAGGCCATTAGGGAAATGGAAAAGACCCACAGAAAGGACAAAACATTTGGCAGAAATATGAGTGAGAACAAAACTCCTCACCAGCCCAAGCAAATGAGCTCCAAGAATTGGGGGGGGACCCGAGAGGGGAGAAAAATTGGTGGGGTCTGGAACAAGAGGGGCCAGATCTGAAGGGGCTACAGAGGCCTGAGCAGAAACAGCACCCACAGACCACCCATCACCCACTCACGTGCCCTTGTGCCTCACCCACACCCAGGGGCTACACTGTCTTGTCATTTGGCAACTGATGAGGACTTCTCATTGACTGCTTAGCAGGAATAACAACTGACTGTGCCTCTAACTTGGCTATGCTGTTGCAAATCAACCCAACATACAATATTTCAGAGCACTTTTAAGCCCCCAAGGAGGGTGGGATCTTTGATCAGCTGGCAAGGTCATGCTATGGAAGGAAAAGGTCCTGCGTCCACAACTGAGGGTTGAATGAAACCAGCTCAAGATTCTCCCTGACCAACAACAGTGGCTAAGCCCTCAGGTCCTCCAGATTCTATGACTCTCTAGTTCTTCTAAAGGGAAGCATGCTGCTCTTCTATGTTGAAGAACTTTGGGCTGGTTCTCACAGAGCTGGTGCTGTGGTCTATTTGGGTGATTCCACTCTGTGCTGCATTCTTAGTCTCTGAGCTAACCTTGAACTTGACCTTCGTTAACTGCTCTTGTTTTCCAGAGTCTCATGCCCCTCACCATAGAACCCTGCCCTCCTCAGCTCCCAGGCTGGGGTTTGTGCAGCTTTCATCTCTTCCACTTCACTAGGCTGTCAGTCTTAACAGCCTAGCCACGCTTCTTCCCATGGGCACATCAGTTACACGCCTAGAGGTTCCTAACTTTCAAGACCCTCAACTCTACCACACCCCATCTTCGCTGAGACAGAGTGAGTTATAGACAAAACAGAGTCCTCTGGGCCACATCATAAGTACCAGAAAGTAGAGGTTGTGTCTGGGATGAGAAATGATATTTCACTAATAGAACCAGGTCGGGCCGGTGGCTGGCTTGGATCCCTTATCAACATGGGTCCTTCTTCACTGTCTCTCCTCCTATGTCATCTGTGTGGTCAGATCATCCTAAGGACAAGCACACCCTCCTCTTCTCTAGGAGGAGGGTAGTAGGGTGGCTCCAGACCCTAAGGAGAGGCTTCCGCTATAATTTAGAAGAAAGGTCCAGAGGGCCACAGAATGAGCTCGTGGGCAAGGGCCAATAGCTGATGTTTTAAACTAGAGAAGAAAGGGTATGTGGAAACCAGGTGATTATTCTGGTAAAAGTTCTCTGATCATGTCTACATGGAAAGATGAAAATGGAAAATAAAGTGGAAGGAACACTTCCAGTTTATGTCACATACTTAGCATATCGTTCATTTTCATCTTCGCACTTTCCCTGTCCATCCCTGCTTCAGAGAAGTGAAGACTTAATGTCGCCAAAGTGTCCGACAGGTCTCAGGTGAACGTGCTTATAAAAGTGCAAGAATGAGCCCCATCGCTGACCCTGATTAGCCTGGAGTCAGGTGAGTATTAACTAGATTTAAAGGTATAGGAATGTTAGTGTGTGTTTCAAAGGCTACCACTACATGAAGGGAAGACATGCACTGTGAAAGGAGATTTTTCATGGTGAAATTATAAAAGTATTCAGAGAGGAAGAGGGAAAAAAAAGGGAAAGAAGCAAACATCAAGGGATTATAAGTGACCATGAAAGCAGTCTAGTTAGCAAAAACAAAGCAGGTCCTCAACCAAGATGACAGCATGACTGATTTTTATGTAGGATTTTCAGATCAAGTCTATTAAAGGATCTGTCAGCTCCGTGAACTTTCATTGTGGTGCCATTTCTCTGCCTTGAAGGCTGGCTGAAATTAATGGGACATGGGTTAGGGGTGGAAAGTTTTTATTAAAATGCAGAAATTTTTGTGGTAAATTATGGAACCTAGTAGTTTGTGGTTGAGGGAGAGGAATATTCTAGAATATTTCTTCTAGCCATTGCCCTAGTAAGCATATCTATCTGTGGAGACTCACTACCTGACTTCTAATCTTTGGTGACCTTTGGCACAAGTTATTTAACCTCTTTGTGCTTCAGCTTCCTCATAGGTAGAAAGCAAATAGTGAAAATGCCTACCTTACGAGGTTGGCGTGAGGAAAAATGACTTAATATGTAGAAAGCACTGGAACATAGGAAATACTACTAAATGGCTTAGTAGTATATCATTATTATGATTAGCGATATCATTATTATTATGACTTAGTGATATCATTTTAATGATTATCATTATCGTCATTATACTCTGCCCTTGGACAGGGAATTTGTTGGAAACTAAATAGGCCCTGCATAAGCCCCAAAGTAGGTCTAAGGACCCAGGAAAGAGAAAATTGAGAAGGAAAGATGCCAGGTCCAAGAAGAGTGGATCTGCTATGAAGATAGACAGCTTTTCCCTTATTCTAAAGGCTTTTTCATGCCATCCCATCTCACGTGAAGCCCTTATCAAAAGAGCATTTGAGGAGTTCCTGTTGGGCTCAGTGGTACCGAACACAGCTAACATCCATGAGGATGGGGGTTCGATCCCTGGCCTTGCTCAGTAGGTTAAGGATCCAGCATTGCCGTGAGCTATGGTGTAGGTCGCAGATGCAGCTCAGATCCCTCGTTGCTGTGGCTGTGATGTAGGCTGGCAGCTGTAGCTTTGATTCAACCCCTAGCCTGGGAACCTCCATATGCCACAGGTGTGGCCCTCAAAAGACAAAAAAAAAAAAAAAGAAAAAAAGAAAGAAAGAAAGGAAGAAAAAGATAGCATTTGACCTACGGAACCAAACTCTTTCCAAGCATATTGGAGCCCTATTTGTAGCCCAGTATTTTGAAGCAACATTGGTTACAGGAGCATCATTTGTCTCTTCTCTCTCAGTTGTCATGGGGTTTTCTGAAAAGGGCATCTTAGATAATGGAAAGGCGGTAATGGTAGCAGTGGTCACGGAAAGGTAGCAAAATGCTGCTTGTCACTTATCTGCAGCCCTCCTGCTGGGCACAGGAGGGATTATCCTCCTGGTCTCCTCAGGGCATTGCCTGGGGTCAAGCGGCTAGTTCTGGCCCATGAGTTGTGAAAAGTAGTGAGGCTGAAGCATTTCATAGCCAACCAGGGACCTATCAATCCTCTCTTTCCCTCTGGCTTGGAAGCCAGCGACAATGGAGATGGTGACTGTTCATCAGCCCGCACCCCTCAGTGACTGTGATCAATGATGAGCAGAACCACCTCGCTCCCACCCTCTTCCAGCTGATCTCTAGTGGACAGGGAGCATGAAAGAGAAATACACTTTTATTGTTTAAAGCAGCTATTTAGAGGGTTTTCACCGCTCTTGTTGCTGTTACAATATAAGCCAATCTCTTGGGGTGGATGCAAGGTGTCTTTAGTGTACAGAACTACCTGTACACTGAAAGAGTGAATTACGATAGTGAAAGGCCCTCCTGACTACTGCCTCCAGGTAAGGCTTTGTAAGATACCCCTTTGTTATGGGACTCATCTCATGGCCTGGTGTGAGATCCCAGCTCCTTGCTTTGTGTCTCAGTTTCAAATTTGACTTTCTATCCTATGACTTCAGGAAAGAAATATTCTCAACTTAGACTGCAGCCTTTATCATGGGACCTCAACAAACCTTCGTTATTCCCACCTCCCAAGGTATTCAAGCAGTTTCCCTAGCAAGAGCAGCTCTCATCACTCTTCTCTGCCTATTTAAATCCTATTCTTTGAGTTTGAGTGTTACTGTCTTTCCAGAGAGCAATTGGGAAATGACTAGGAAACTTTCGAACGTGATTATTGTGTTTATTATTATCAAACAGAGATCAACAAATAAAATACAAGAGGGCCATGCAAGGACCAGTGATGACGAAATGAGATGGACCCAGGATTATGAATGTACAACTGAGGTCCCTGAACATCAACATGGGTAGTCTTTATTGGCCACGGGGTCACATCCAGGACTCTATCCTGCGGCTGTACTCTCACGAGTGTACAAAATTACCCCACAGGTAGGGTCTCCAACTCTAGAAGGGGGGATTGAGGCAGAACACTAACTCAGGTAGTCAGTGGAGGAGCATGGGCTTCAATGTATTCTTTGATGTGGCTATTGATTAAAATTTGTGGCTTAAGGGCTCCAGGGAGTAACATCCGCACAGGCCTTGTTGACTATAGGGAGTGCACCTACGTCCAGAGGGACATTAATCCCTAATCCCCTGTGACTCAGTTTATGGGAAACAAAGGGCAAAGAAACCATGAGACTTATGGGACATTTCCACACCTAGAACCCCTATTGGACAAGGACCGATACAGGTAACTGGGCAAGGCCAGTGGAAGAAAACCACATCCTTCCGGTTCCCACACTGGTACCCCCTCCCCCGCATCTTGTCTAAAAACCCCTAGAGAGAGGGGGCTCTTCTTCCTCCTCCCATGTCCTGGGAGCTATTTGTTTTCCTGTAATAAAGACTTTGCTTGCTTGCTTTAAAAAAAAAAAAAAGGAAGTGTACAAAATTGCACCTCTGAGATATTCAGTGCACAGTGTTTATCATGGTGAGAAACTGGGAGAGCCTCGGTGGCTACCAATGTGGTGCTGACTAATTTAATCATCATGGATCCGTAAACTGATATGCTGAGCCAGTGTTAGAAGGAACAAGTGGAGTGATAGGTATTGACATAGATAAGCACGACATATGACTGTGTAAAAACAAAATTGAAGAACAGCCTCTGTGGTATGACTTTGTTTATGTTGCTGAATATATTTTATAGCCATTAAAACTCAACAAAGAGGAATTCCCTTGTGGTACAGTGGGCTAAAGATCTGGCATCATTACTGCAGCGGCTTGGGTCACTGCTATAATGAAAGTTCGACCCCTAGCCTGGGGATTTCCACAGGCCACAGGCACGGCCAAAGGAAAAAAAAAAACAACATAAACAAAAACTCAGCAAGGATACTAACTAAACCAAGAGCAGTGGCTAAGTCTGCTGGGGTGGAGTGGGGAACTCTTCCACTTTTTACTGTACTCCTAGACCTCTTACAAGAAGCATTTATTACTTTTACGATAACAGTGATAATGGCTGCTGTTCACTGATCCCTCACTATGCGCCAAGATGCCACTAAGTTCATATGCTAATCCTCACAACATAATGTCAGGAAGGAAGTATTTTTATTATCCTTATTCAAGAAATGAGAAAACAGAGAGAGAGAAATGAAGCGATTCACCCAGTGCCAGTAAGTGTCAGAGTCAGGCTTTGAACCCAGGTAGTTTAGATCCATAACGTGTGCTCTTAAGCACTGCACTACAATACAAATACATAATTTTGGGGTTTTGCTTTCTTTTCACGGCTGTACCTGTGGCATGTGGAAGTTCCTGGGCTAAGGGTCGAATCAAAGCAGCTGCCAGCCTATGCCACAGCCACAGCAACACCAGATCCGAGCCGCATCTGTGACCTACAACACAGCTTGCAGCAACACAGATCCTTAACCCACTAAGTGAAGCCAGGGATCGAACTCATATACTCATGGATACTGTGTCAAGTTCATAACCCACTGAACCACGATGGGAACTCCCAGATACATAGTTTTTAAAAAACCTGTTCTCCCTTCAAGACATAGGTCGGCTCTTATTTCTGTGATCCAGTCTCTAACCACATCAGGCCATTCATTCATTCAGCAAACATTTACTAAATACCTATTAAAGTCAAAGGGTCTGTTTGGGATATCGAAAGTATACAAGTCAAATAAGTCACAATCCCTACTATTTAAGAGCTTATAGACTAGCAGGGGAAGATGAAGTGGCCCAGGAAGTGCCACACACAGAGAGAAGATTCTCTAAGAGCTCAGAGAAAAAGAGAAGGCACTTTCAACTCTGGAAGCAGAGTCAAGCCTCGAAGGCAAGAGGGGCGTCAAGAAAAGCAAATCAGAGTTCCCATCGTGGCTCAGGGGTAAACGAATCTGACTAGGAACCATAAGTTTTCAGGTTAGATCCCTGGCCTCACTCAGCGGGTTAAGGATCCGGCACTGCTGCAAGCTGTGGTGTAGGTCACAGACGTGGCTTGGATCCCGCATTGCTGTGGCTGTGGTGTCAGCCGGCGGCTACAGCTCCGATTAGACCTCTAGCCTGGGACCTCCATATGCCACGGGTGTGGCCCTAAAATGACAAAAAGACAAAAAAAAAAAAAAAAAAGAAGAGGAGGAAGAGGAAGAAGGAGAAGGAGAAGAAGGAGAAGAAGGACAAGGAGAAGAAGGAGAAGAAGGAAGGAAGGAAGGAAGGAAAGAAAGAAAGAAAGAAAGGAAGGAAGGAAGGAAGGAAGGAAGGAAGGAAGGAAGGAAGGAGGAAGGAAAGGGAAAGAAAGAAAAGCAAATCATTCTCCTTAGCTGGAGTGAAGGAGAGCAACAGACAAAGTGGCTGGGAAGGACTTGGCAACCTGCTAAGGGGTGTGGCCTTGGTTTGGGAAGAAATGAGACCCTGTGAGAAAATTTGGAGTAATTCAGAGATTGGATCAGAGAGCAGCTGAATGGCTAGCAAATATTTATAAAGCTTCAGACAGGATGCTAATCCTCAAAACAACCCTAAGAGAAAATGTCTGAGACTTTCCCATTTCTACAGAGAGCTGCAACAACTGGCTAGTTGGGTAGCACAGCTGGGATTTGAACCCAAGCAGGTCTGGGTCCCAAGTTTGCATCATTAATCACTTTATTATACTGCGTTTTGTTGGAGAAATCTCTCTGGTGCCACTACTTTGGGGGGTGACTTGGGGGAGGAGTGAGTCCTAAGGGGCATGAAAGCTTGTTAGGAAGCTATTACAATACTTCAGGCCACCGCCCCCAGCTCCCATAGCCTTCTGTCCAAAGTGTTCATGTGGTCCTTTATCCTACTGTCAGTTTCTCTCATGTATATTAGTGTTCTCAGGTGGATAAGAGGCAATCCAAAGCATATCGTTTCTATAACTCATGTAACATATAAACACACACGTACACATATATCACGTAAAAGGGTTTGAATTAATAGTCTCTAGTATTCTGTCATTCTCTTTGATTCCCTATCAGAGTAACAAACGCCAAAGCAGGGCACTTTAGAGTTTTACACTTTCCCCCAGAGCACCCTTCTAGTTCTGACCTTTAGAACAAACTTCTGAGGGGGAGAGAGCAAACATTTCTTTTGACAGAGGAGAAAATCAATTAGGTGAGGTTAAGTGAACTTCCCACAGTTGCAGAGCTCCCAAGCAATAGGATCTGGACTCAAACCCAGGTATTTGATTCCAAGCACAGTGCTCTTTTGAGAGCTGACGAAAAATGTGCAATTCCCTATGACAGCGCCCTCCCCCAAACACAACCTAACCCTCATATTAAATTTTGCTTCTGGGAAACTCAGTGTCTCAGAAATTGCATCCATCTTTTCAGCATCTAGAGGGGTGAGCGTAGAACTAAACTTGCTTTTATAGTGGACCAAGTTTGGCACAATTTATGGGTGCATCGGAACTGGAGTGATCAGGAGCTGGAGTTTAGACCCCACAGGCTGCTGTCACCATGAACTGCATGACTTAGATTGCAGCTCCCTGCACCTTCCATTTTAAGGTCACGTTAATTTTGCTGCCTGTGCAGTCATCCATAAACGCTTTGATGTGGACAGACTTGGGTATGAAGTCACACTCTCTGACTCACTTCCACTTCAAAGACACGAATTACAAATAAACCCATCCCAGGTATGTCAGAACATGGGAAATCACGGGGCATTCCCTAGCAGTTTTTGCAAGAAACGCTCCTGAACATGATGCATGAAACACTGTTTACACACGTGTCCAGCACAGCACTAGGCGCCTACTCGCCTTTGGATAACCAGTCATTTCTGAGCACTGTTTGGGCCAGGCTCCGTTCTAGGTGCTGAGACAAGAACAGCAAACAAAACAGGTGACGCTACTGACCTCAAGGAGCCCAGCTGGGGGAGACCGAGAATGAACAAGGAAATCAAGAAGAGAATGAAACGGGTGACATGATGAAAAGAGACTGTGAAATGACTTTAGATACAGTATCCAGGGAAAGCCTTGTGACAGATGTCTTTTCTTTAAGGACCAGCCATCCAACAGTTGCAGGAATGGCATATGGGCAGCAGCACACCTGGGCTTAGCCTGTAAGGGGTAAAAGGAGGCAATGTGGCTGGGATATGAACAAGGGAGAGAGGCTAAGACAGCATTCTAGAAAGGAGATGGCAGCCGGATCATGGAAGGTCTTCGTAGGCCGGAGAGAGGAGTGTGGGTTATATTCAACGGGATTGGAAGTTAGTGGGGCAGTTGAGGCAGAATGGCTTGACCCAAGTAATGCTGGGTAAAGCTGACTCTAGCTATTGGGTAGAGAATGGAGTGTGGGGGACATGTTTTAGTTCAGGCTGCTACAACCAAATGCCAGAGACTGGATAGTTTCCCACCGTTCCAGACACTGGGAAGTCCAAGATCAAGGTGACAGCAGACTCGGTTTTTAATGAGGACCCACTTCCTGGCTTACAGACGGTCCTCTCCTTGCTGTGTCTTCACCTGACAGAAAGAGCTCCGGTCTCTCTTCTTCTTACAAGGACACTAATGGCATCGTGGGGACTCCACCCTCAGGATCTCATCTAATCTAACTGTCCCCCCCCCAAAGGCTCCACCTGATCCTATTGCCTTGGGGTTAGGGCTTCCACATACTGCTTTTGGGGAGACACAGACATTCAGTTCATAACAGGGCAAGTGGAAACAGTGAGAGGAGGCAGCTGCAGGGATCCAAGCGAGAGATGATGGGGCCTGGACCACAGTGTGTGTAACTGGGTGGAGAGATGCAGGCAGATTCAGGTTGTCTTTGGAGCTAAAGCCCACAAGACAGGCCCCAAATGCATGTTTCCACATATGTTTACTTTCTTCCTTTCCTCCCTTGCTATCTCCTTACTTCATATGTTGAGCTTTAAGGTATGTCTCCAGTAATTTACATCTTTTTCTTTCAATGCACAGATGATAATGCATCCAAAGCCAAGTCAATCCGAATGGATTCAACAAGACTTTGTTGAGAAGCGAATGTGCAGTGTGGGAAACACATAACCTTCTCACATCAGATGCTCTTTCTACTGATTTCAATTCAATTCAGTTCAACAAATGGATTGTATGTGATTGGCATTTATGAGCCAGGCACTACAATGGGTTCCAGCAGTTCAGATGACAAAAGACACAGAACCAGCCCTCAACGATCTCACAGTCTAAGAATGGAGAAATATGGGCAAGGAAACAAGATATAATACAGGGAGGCAGGGCATACGTAAGATACAGGGCACGGAAAAAATGCAAGGGGAGAAGGGAACTCTCTGAGGGAGAGGGAGAGGAGAAAACTTCCCAGAGCAGGTGCCTGCTGGCCTGAGTACCAGGGAAGGACAGTTCCCTGGTGGACAAGGAAGGTGTTCAGGGCAGGGGGAGCAGCACAGGCACATATAGGAAGGAGTGAAACAGCAGGGTGTATTTCAGGAAGTGCAGGCTGCTCAGGGTTGCTGAGCCAACGTTACAACAGGGAGGTGAGGCTGTGAACATAAGCAGGACCCGGGTCATAAAGGGCCTCATTTACGATAACAAACTTGCACTCCATTCTGCGAGCGGTGGGAGTCGGAGGAATGTTTCAGATGGGTTGACACCATCAGATTTCGGTCAACGCCACACATTCGCCACGTGTACCTTTAAAACCCAGACACACGCACATCATGTGAGAGCATCGGCAAGGGCGTGTGATATGAGGCTCCAAGGAAATGATATCATTTGCAAAGGGCAGGGAAGGAAGAGAGGAAAAACCACAGCAGCTCAAGGAGAGATTCTCGGCCCCCTTCCAGCCCCCGGGGAAAATATCCGACGCAGGAAAAGCAGCCCGTCTGTTTTGTCTGCAGGCGTCTGTGGCGAGCCCTGCTCCTCCACAGAACGGGGCGATTCATGCAGAATGTGGTGACTAGCGGTGCCCAGTTTCCAGGGGCTGCACTGCCAATTCCAGTTGCAGTAAGAAGGTGACAGGAGCCTGGAGGCCTGGTGGTGCCAAGGTACACATTTCCAGTGGGCGCACCATTAAGGCAACTAGTAAAAACTCCTAATTGTGCTCAGAGGACTTTCATAGAGCTTGGCAGCTCGGACGGGGTGTGGAATGTGCAGCTCCCAGGCCTGACTGAGTGGAGCCTTGCAGCCTCTTGGAGGGTCTCGAGAGGGGGCGTGAAAGTCCGCCCCGAGGCCCGAAGACAAAATTCATTTGAATTCCATTTTGATTTTTTTTTTTAAGATACCACATAAAACTTGGGAAAGGCGATGTTGTAAATTGAAGTCACGAGAGGATGGGATCACCCTGTGATGTTCCTGCTGGGCTTGCTGTGGAAACTGTAGGGGGGCAGCCCTCATCTTTGCAGCGGGCAGAGAGGCGAAATGAGGCTCAGGCCATGGCCGGGGTAGTGAAGTGGAAATTGTTATATTATCTGGACTGAACATGCTCAAACATTCTCTATTGTCAGCTGCTATAAAAATCTTATAAATCTGCATTGCCCAACAGGATAGTAGCCAGCTGCACTGCTCTTTAGACTTAGACTTGCATTAGCCACATTTCAAGTGCTCTGTAGCCATAAGTGCCCAATGGCTATTCTTTTTTTTTTTTTTTTTGTCTTTTTGCCTTTATGTAGAGCCGCACCCACAGCATATGGAGGTTCCCAGGCTAGTGGTCTAACAGGAGCTGTAGCTGCCTGCCTTCGCCACAGCCATAGCAATGCGGGATCCGAGCCGCGTCTACAAGCTGCACCACAGCTCACGGCAACGCCAGATCCTTAACCCACTGAGCAAGGCCAGGGATCCAACCCGCAACCTCACGGTTCTTAGTTGGATTCATTAACCACTGAGCCACAAAGGGAACTCCCTGACCAATGGCTATTCTATTGGACAGTACAGATCGAGACCATATCCATTGTGACAGAAAATTTTTTTGGACTTTCTGTTTTAGACACCAGCTTCTTAATGCTTTTTCCTCAGACCACTCTGTGCGCTGTTTCAGATCTGGCTGTGAGGAGAGTAATAATTACATTAATAATAATGATGTTAGGAATTCCTCTTGTGGCTCAGCAGGTTATGAATCTGACTAGTATCCATGAGGATGCAGGTTCGATCCCTGGCCTTGCTCAGTGGGTTAAGTGAGTTGTGGTGTAGGTTGCAGATGCGGCTCGGATCTGGAGTGGCTGTGGCTGTGACATAGGCCGGCAGCTGCAGCTCCAATTCCACCCCTAGTCTGGGAACGTCCATATGCCACAGGTGCAGTCCTAAAAAGACAATAATAATAATAATAATAATAACAACAACAACAGTGGTCTCGCCCTGCTGGGCACTGTGCTAAGTCTTTCCATGTCTGGCAGGTTAACTTATTGAGAAGTTGATGTTTTTCATCATCGCCTTTCCCTATGCCCACCCCCAAATCCAAGAGAGAAGTGACCATCAGCCCCTGTGTAGGGAGACGCTGGTGTTACAGAGCCAAAAGTCAGAGTCAACCAAAGGTAACAGATCTGGCCGTCTTTGGCAAAAAAAGCTAAGCTCATGGAGGAGCGGGTACTGGGTCTCATGGGCAAAGAGAGCAGTGAGGGGAGAAAAAGGAGAATGGGTCAAATCCCCTAGACTGAAAAGAGGGCAAAGGTCAGAAAGTCCTTTGGGCAAATAGAAACCAAACCCTACTCCCTGGATCTGGGCTGCTGCTAAGATTCCCAGAGAGGAATGGTTGTCTGTCCCTGGGAAGGCTGGACTCGGCCCTGGGCTCCCAGCTCTCGCAAAAGCTTCTATGCCCCACGCACGACACAGAAGCTCTGGAATCACCGAGCTTACCACCAACTGGGCTAGCGCTAGGCCAGGGGGTGACTCCGTGCTAATTAGAAAAAGTCATCTTCCTCACATACAATAATTCGGAGTTAAGTTGGTATTTTACTGAGATGGGCTGACTTGTGACCACCAGCACCCCCAAATTCGTATTCTGAAGTGCCAGCCTCCAGGACCTTAGAATGTGACTGTATTTGGAGATGGGCCTTTAAAGAGGTGATGAAGTTAAAATGAGGCCATAGGGTGAGACCTAATCCACTTTGACTGACATCTTACAGGAAGAGGAAATGGGGACACACAGAGACACCCCAGGAGTCCACATGCACAGAAATGGGAAGAAGCAGCAAGAAGGTAACTATTTGCAAGCCAAGGAGAGAGACCACAGAGGAAACCAGCCCTGCTGGTCCTTTGATCTTGGACTTCTAGCCTCCAGAACGGTAGGAAAACACATTTCTGTTGTTTAAGCCACCCAGCCTGGGAGACTTTGTTACAGCCGCCCCAGGAGACTTCTACAATTTCTGTGCAGTCTGATCAGCTTTCCCCGGGGAGTCTTGGCAGAGCCTCTGCTGGGCAGTAGCCCTGACTACATGCTCACTCCTGTTTGCATACACACCGTACACCTGGACAGGTGCTGCTGGTAGGTGAAGAGAACCTGTCAGGTTTAGAGGGAGGGACACACAGGGAAGGGGCCTCTGAGGGTTGTGGGTGGGAAGAAGCAGCAGCTGCTAGAATGAGGTTGGGGCAGGACCTGGCCAGCGAGGGTGCGTGATCTGTGAGCTACTGAATGTGTGCAGAGCTGACTGGACCTTGCTGCTCTAGGACTCTGCCAGAGGCCTGGACCCTTCAGGCCCCACCACACAGGCCTATACACATGAATATAGGTCTCTGCTGTGAATGGCGCCCCTGTAGATGGGATGCTGTTGTGCAGGACACAGCCTGACCTGCTTATGGGCTTGGAAATCAACAACAGCAGTGAGATGCTGGAGGCCAAAGAGCACAATTCCTAGTCTAGGGATACCCTAGAGAAGAGAATTGCCACAGTGTTTTCTGCCAGTCCAGTGAAATGGGAGACTGGGGACAGATTCAGTTTTATTCAATGAAAATAGATTACGTGACCCTTCTTGCACATATCAGTTTGTGAAATAAGGTCCACGCTTTATGTATGATCTGGATGCAGGAGCTATGGCCGTTGTCTACCAGAAGCCCAGCAGGCAGGGATCCTGGGCAGTTAAGTACCCCATTCCCATTTCTCCTACCCTCTGATCTCTGCCGTGAGAGTCCTCATAGCCAAGCCCAACCAGAAGCACAGAGCAGAGTAAGAAGGACAAAGAGTAAGACAAGGACAAACAGGGAAACCCAGCGCACTTTCTGATCATGCATCATTTTATGCGTAGAAAGATCTGCAGTGATTCTTCGATTAGGCCCATTATTATCCCCATTTTATAACTATAGAAGCTGAGGCTTAGAGAGGAGTTTAAATGAGTTTAAACAGTGACCTTGTTTGTTTTGTATCCTGTTTCATCCCCAGGGTCTAGAAATGTGCCTAGAACAGAGTAGATAGTGCATTACATGTTTGTTGAATGACTAAAAGAGTGAACTCCTCCATGCGGTAGTGCAAGATTTAACTCAGACTGCCTGATGGCAAAGCTTACAAGTCTAAGGATCATATATCAATGTTTCTAAACCAGAGTCCGTAGATCCCTATAGGTCTAAGAATTGCCAAGATAATTCTAAAATTTCATGATTTTGGATACTCATTTTAAAGATAGTCTTAAAAAGTTATTATCAGTATATCCTGGATCACCTATCCCATAAACAGGGGCTGTTTTCCCAAGTCTGTGTTTGCATTCACTGTCATATCGGCACAAAGCAGTAGCACTGTAATTATCTTGGGCTAATGAGAAAGGAACGTGGAAAGACCTAATTCCTAAGTGATACCTAGGAAAACCAAGTGACATCATAGAACACTGCACAAATAAGAAATGTGGGGTTGGGTGGGGCACATGCAAACGAACTGGCATCCAGAGGTTAGAGCCATAGTCTCCTCATGGTCAGTGGTTTATGTTAATGCAACCATCCCTTGTGCTAATGCTGTTACTCTGAATTATACTAATGCTGATGTTGTTACCTGAATTATACTGATTGTGTAACAGTTTTGGCTTTTTAAGCTCACTTTGGCTTTATAGTTGCATAGGAGTTTAGATATAATTTTATTCTTATATAGCTTGGGACAAAATATAATTTAAATCAAACTTTAAAGGCTTTTTCTTTAAAATATGCCCAGGCATTAGTCAAGTATAGGAAGTTCTCATGCTATATGCTACAAATGATGAGCTGCTTGCAGCAGGAACCTAACAGAGGCAGCCCAGACCTAACTAGAGTTGGCTATTTCCCAAATCTGGAAATACTTGTTATTTATTGAGCATCTGTTTGTCACTGTACTGAGTTCTTTGCATATCCTATGGACTGAATTGTGTCCCTCTGAAAATAATTATGTTAAAGCCTTGACCCCCAAAGTAATGGTATTTGGAAGTGGGGCCTTTGACAGATAATTAGCTTTAGATGAGATCATGAGGGTAGGGCCCTTTTGATGGGATTAGTAACCTTATAGGAAGAGACAACAGAGAGTTTGTGCTCTTTCTCACCCATATGAGGAAGGTGATCATCTACAAGCCAGAATAAGACCTTGATAAAAAACTGAATCTGAAAAAAAGAAAAAAAGAAAAAAAAAGAGAATTGAATCTGTCAGTACCTTGATCTTGGACTTCCCAGCCTCTGGAACCATGAGAATTAAATGTATGTTGTTTAAGCCAGCCAGTAGGTGCTATTTTGTTATAGCAGCCAGAACTGACTAATACAACATATGTCATCTCAAACCTTCCTAACAACTTCACAATGTAAATATTATTTCCTGGAGTTCCCATTGTGGAGCAGCAGAAAGGAATCTGACTAGGAACCATAAGGTTGCGGGTTTGATCCCCGGCCTCACTCAGTGGGTTAAGGATCTGGCATTGCCGTGAGCTGTGGTGTAGATCGCAGACATGGCTCAGATCTGGTATTGCTGTGGCTGTGGTTGTGGCTGGCAGTTACAGCGCCAATTAGATCCCCTAGCCTGGAAAATTCCATATGCCGCAGGTGTGGCCCTGAAAAGATAGATAGATAGATAGATAAATAAATAATAAATATTATTTCTTTATTTCATGGAGGAGGAAACTGAGGCTCAGGGGGTGTGTAACTTGTCCAAGCACACAACTAGATAAAGGAAAATAACAATTAATTGATAGAAGTTTATAAGTGAAATTTTATAAATATTTAAAAGACTCAGTACCTTCTAAGTCTTTTTTAATAGGTGACAAGGATTATTCCTATCATTTACGGTAAACGTCATCTTCTTAGTACTGACAGAAACACTTCCTAGTCCCACAAGATACTTTCTAAATTTTTTTTTCAACTTTATACTGACTGGCAGATCATTTGTTACTTAGGTGGATATTAACAAAAGCGAAACTGACTGTTCGACTCTAATTCCCGTTTTAAGCATCTTTGAACCTAACTTTTCTTCCCACTGAAATGCATTCCTGTGTGAGCAGGAAACTATACTCACACAGCTGTCTTCTATACTTACACAGCTAAACCTTACAGGAAAGAAGTCAGGAGTTCCCACTGTGACTCAGTGGTTAACAAATCCTACTAGTATTCGTGAGAACACGGGTTCAATCCCTGGCCTTGCTCGGTGGGTTAAGCATCCGGCGTTGCTGTGATCTGTGCTGTAGGTTGCAGACTCGGCTCGGATCCCACGTTGCTGTGGCCGTGGCCTAAGCTAGCAGCTATAGTTCAGATTTGACCCCTAGCCTGGGAACATCCATATGCTGCGGGTGTGGCCCTAAAAATCAAAGAAAGAAAGGAAGAAAGGAGGAAAGAGGTCAGCTTGGCATTACCTAGAGCTGGGGCTGTTCTCTTTAACCCCTTGTAGTGAGTCTCTAAATCACCCACAGCACCCAAGCTGACAGCATTACAGGTCAACAGAGCAGACAGAAGCAACTGATGACACCACCCCTTGTAGGTGTATGGTGCTTCGGAGTCCACAAGAAAAACTCACGTATGTCAGCTCATATGACTTCATTTTTTTTTTAATTTTATAATGATTTTTATTTTTTCCATTATAGCTGGTTTACAATTATAACTGTTCTGTCAATTTTCTACTGCACAGCAAGGTGACCCAGTTACACATACATGTATACATTCTTTTTTCTCACACTATCGTGCTCCATCGTAAGTGACTACATACAGTTCCCAGTGCTATACAGATATAACCTAACATCAGGGATATTATTCTCAACTTAGAAACGAAAAACTGAGTCTCAAAAAGGTCGAACAATTTGTTGAGGTTTTGAGTGCGGATCTTTGTACCGACACTAAATCTCGTGCTCATTCTTACTCTTTTATTGGTTCTGCTGGTCTGAAGAGTATGGACCTTTTGGAGGCCACTGCATACTTGTAAAAGAATCTATACCAGCATATGCTCAAATTACTAGGATTGTAAACTCCATGACAGCAGGGGTTTTCTAAGTGGTTAAGAGCTAGGGCTTTGGACCCAGACTGCTAGGTTCAAATCCTAGCTTTCCAATTAGCTAGCTGTGTGACTTGGGGCATGTACCTTAACCTCTCTGTGCCCTAGTTTCCCTATCTTAAAAAATTTATATTAATAGGTAATGATTTATAACCATATTAATAATATCTACAAGGCAGTGTTTTAGGAATAAATTCATGAAAACACAAAACCTTTAATATAATGCTTAACACATGAGTACATAGAAAATACTCAGTGCATACAAACTATAATTATTATTGTTTACCACTGAACTATTTGGCATCTAGATTAATACCTGACACTTAGTGCACCCTTCAATTACTTGGATGAATTAAGTAGATAAGTATTTTAACAGAGGATTCTACAAGTAATATTGTGAAGAGGGAATCCTTACAACAATTTTACTTTAAAAAGTAAAAACAAAATATCTCCGAGTGACAGTGACACCTAACCCTGAATTTATAACATTTCTAAATGACTTCAAATATCCAGAAGAAAATTAATTTCAAATTGCTCTGACTTTTAAAAACTAATTTCACATCAGTGGTTAGTACAATTGGATGGCATCCAATAGGTAGTTATTAAATATTTGTTGTTGGTGATAAACATACTATTTTTGCGTCTGTTTGGGGCAAGAACAAAGGAGAGGAGAGAATCGCAGTTTCTGGAAAATAATTTCTTCAGAGATTTGGCAAAAGGAATTCAGAGGGCTGGTCTTAATATGACTGACACTGTTTCAATGTTTCCTATTGAGCATCAGTCCTGATATGAGTAGAGGTTAAATTCTAACTTGAGAATAGAATTTCAAGAAACCTTTTTTTTTTTTTTTGCTTTCCTAGATCCATGACTTCTGTGTTTTTGCAGCAATCTGAAAATCAGGAGAGAGAAAGTAGAGGTGGGTTCCACCCAGGCTGGAAGTACAAGGCTGGGGATGCAGGGGGTCTGCACGGTACTGCCATGTCCATTTACCTAGAAGGTGCTTAGGCTGAGTTTTTGGGATTCAGAAGAGGCTGTAACGTCAACAGGTGGAGAGTGTGCATGCAATTTTTCTAGTATCAAGACACGCTGCTGCCCAGGGACTTTTTGTTCTGCGGAATGCTGGTCCCCTCTTTGCAATCAACTCTGTGTCTCTTTTCTTAGTAGACATTTTCGACTCTTAGGAATTTACTTTGCAAATTACGTTCTCAGAGTAATTGGGAGATCCTCTCTCGAGGATGGATTTGACCCTCCTGTCCTCCCCGCACTGGGCATTTTCCCTGAGACAGGTTTGCAAAAAAGTGCTAGGAGTCTCAGATTCTTTTCAACGTGCGCGATGACTGTTCACAAGGCACAATTGTTTGTCTTCGACTTGGAATTCATCTCCATTGAGCCAGGAACAAAATCAAGGCGACAGAGGCTTTAAAATTCAGACAGGAAGTTCTGCCCTTTTGACCTGGGAAACCAAGAGGAAGGTGAGGAGGAAGACGATAAAGAAAAATGCCCGGGGGTGGGGGTGGGGGGGGTGGTGGAGGGAGGGCGGAGGCTGATATCTGTGCCTCTTCTGTACCTTCCACGTTTTGCCAGCAACATTTTTTAAAGTAGAAGTGGTCTTTTTGAAGACTACTGATGAAAATCAGTGAGTCAGGAGATGGCCCCAGCCTCCATCCAGGCACGCTCCTTGCCATAAAATCCACCCCCACCCGTGTTTTTGTGTTTGTTTTTTGCTTTTCGGCACAGATATAACTAGGGCGAGCAGTTCTAAAAGAAAAGTGGGGGGAAGAAACTCTGAAAAGAGTTGGGTACTGTACCCCTCCAACAAGGATGTTCTTGCCACACTCGCATCCTCCACTTCCCACCTTTTTTTCCTTCTCCACGGGTTCAAGTCTTTCCCCTTCCTTCCTGTGTGGCTCCCCATGGCCCTTGTCTATTTCGGGCTCACTTTACGCTGCTCCCTCCTGCAATTCTTGCTTCTTCCTCCCTTCTTACTGAGCTCTGTCCCCGCCATCCCTACCAAACCATGCTTCTCTCTTTTAAAATCACATCTGTCCCACTTCTTCCATTCTATCATTTGTTCTCAGTTGGCTTTTCAAAAAAAAAAAAAAAAAAAAGCATCTCCTCCCGGTGTGTGGTATCAGAGGCTGCCTTACGAACTGTGGTTTAGCCGGCCCAGGGCTGACTCTCCTAGGTAAATGTCCCACTGACGACCGGGGACTAAACTAGGCTCCAACTAAATTTATCACCTCCACCCCCAATTCCTCTCACGCCCACTATGACTTCTCTGGTCCTGCTTCCCCTCATATGCCTGGGTACCCCCCGCCCCGACTCCAAACTAGACCCATCTCTCTCCTCCTTCCCGGAGAAATCTGTTGATCTCACCATCCAGTCTTTTACATGTTCTTGTTCCTCTCTGTTCCCATTGCCCCAGCTCAAGACTTCATCGTCTCACCTGAACTGTTCATCTCTCCAAATCCTGATCCGGTGCCTTCAGTTCCTTTCCTTTCCCACCAGACTTGACCCTCTAAAACCCAGATCTGATCGCATCGCTTCCCTTACTTAAAATATTTCAGTGGCTCTGAGTTCCTAAGGGCGAGTCCACATGAGGCACTTGAGGCTCTTCCCCATCTGGCTCCACCTTACTTTTTCCAGACCCATCTCCTGCCACGTGCTAGGTCCTCTGTCACCACGCATTGAATCAAAAATGCTCTGTCTTGAGATTCTTTGTTCCATGATTGTAGCAGCTGTGGTTCATACCCAGGGCTCTGAACTAAAAATATACTGGCTCCTGATGCAGGTAAATGCTGAAGCATGGCTGCCCCGAGTTGCCAGTTTGGATCCTAGCCAGGCCCCTAAGACAAACCAGTTGTGGGATGTCTGGCCGGTCCTCACTTCTTCAGGCCTAGGTTTCCTCATTAATACCATGAAGCCAAGATAACTGCAAAACCATCCTCCAATATTAAAGCCGAAAGCTAAGAGGGACAGATTTCTGAGCTAGACTTTATGGGCTGTGGTACTTGGCTGAGTTATACAGATACTAACTCTGGTCTCTTAGTGCTGTCCCTTTGAAGCCATCATCTCATTCAGGGATGAGATCAAATCCTGGGAGAACTGACCCATCCTGCCCAGACTCAGACAAGTCTTATGTGTCTCAGAAAACTCCTTTATGAATGAATATGCAGTAGCTAGAAGACCTCATCTGCTATCCAGAATGTCTTTTCCCCACATTTTTTTTTTTTTTTGGTCTTTTTAGGGCTGTATCTGTGGCTAAGGGAAGCTCCCAGGCTAGGAGTTAAATCAGAGCTGCAGCTGCCAGCCTGCACCACAGCCACAGCGAGGCCAGATCCAAGTCATGTCTGTGACCCATACCACAGCTCACGGCAATGCGGGATCCTTAACCCACTGATCGAAGCCAGGGATGGAACCCGCATCCTCATGGATACTAGCTGGGTTCATTACCACTGGGCCACAATGGGAATTCTGGTATATGTGTATTAATACATTATCTAAATGTTTTTTCTTATTGAGTTATATTAGTTATCAAAAGCTTATTTGGGCACATGGATTCAGAGCAAGAAGGACTCATGAACCAGAGGCTAGTGTTTCCAGGCTGAGACAGGGTCTGATGGATTTCCTTTGTTTCATGTGTCTGTTAGAAGTACTTGATTGCAAAGGAGTTCCATGGTGGGTCTAGTGGTTAAGGATTCAGTGTTGTCACTGCCGTGGCTTGGGTTTGATCCCTGGACTGGGAACCTTCGCCTGCTTCAGACACCAAAAAAAAAAAAGAGAGAGAGAGAGAGAGAGAAAGACAGAGATCAGAAGTGTTTAACTGCAAGCCATAGAGATTGCCCCTGGCTGCATAAATCAAGAAAGAGGATTACTGAGAGGATCATGGGCAGCTCATGGAGGCTTTCCCTGACCATCCTATGTGAAGTGGCCCCCCAGCTGGTCTCCTGCACACCGTGTCACTTCTCTCTTTCTTAGGCTTGCCCAGGGTATAATGATCTTCTTTACTTTTTTGTCATCACTCGAGGGCAGAGAATACTGTCATTCTTATTTGTACCCCAGAACCTAGGACAGTGCCCAGCACACACAGTATGCTCACCAGTATCTGTGGGATGAGTAAATAAGTAGAAAGGAGGAGCTGGAAAAGTAAGCCCTGGGAATGACAGGAGGCAGGGACAACCAGTCACAGGAACTTCTGAACCTTCTTTGGAGGTATTGCCATGGACTGACTTAACTCCAACTGCATTGATCTCTCTGTGTTTCTGCTCCAGGCTCACACGCTTAGGAGGGAGAGTTCACTTGGCTCCAGTGAGGATCAGATGACCACCATAGAGGCTGTGATGTTGAGTCTTAGGGTTGGTTGCAGATCCCCATGTGGAAGGTGGGAGGGCAGGTCTTCAAAGAAATGGCTGTCAGGCAGACGTCCACTGCGTAGTGATCACTTTTCTTAGGGACCTGTCAGTTGGAGAGGATGACTCTCTTCCCTAGAGATTTCTTTACAACAGCTTGTTTGCCTATAGTCATTATTCTCATCTCCATCAGTTCCACCTAAGTGGGTCTCATCCACTCAAAATTCCTACCTGCTCAGAAAAGGTAGGCACACTCACTCTGCAGAGAAGATCTGTGTCCTCTCTGCCTGGCATATCCTAGTACATCTTTTTGTACATTTGTTTCTTATTTTCTAGCTCATGAATAAAACATAAATCTACTTTACATTTGAAAAATGTGTGTGCTTTCACTTAACCCAAATTCCTTATTTTCTGTAAACCCACATTTGGGTTACTTTGTTGTGGCTAATACTGCTGTCTACCCAATAGCCACTCAGGGCTGAAATTCACTTAGCCCCAGAGATAAATCACAATGGAAGCCTCTCACTGCTTTGCCCACGATTGAACTAGCGGTGACATGTAACCCCAAACTGGGCTATGAAAAACAGTGCAAAGTCTACCAGGAACTTCTGGAAAGACTTTCTCCCCTGATGAAAGAGCCACAGGAACAGAAGAGTTTTGGGTACTCTCTCTTCCTTCTTTCTCCCTTCTTGGTGGGAACGGTGTCATGTAGGTATATGATACTTGGAGCAATGGCAGCCACTTTGCAAATATGAAGTGATAAATGCAAAGGCATCATGCAGAAGATGGTTGAGTAGAAGAATGAAAAGCCCTGGTTCCTTGATTGATTTCATTCTTGAAACACAAAAAACAACCCTGGATTTCTTAAGTAAATAATAGATAACCATATGACTTAAACTATTCTTTATTGAGATTTTCTGTAAACTGCAGTCATAAGCACTCCTACCTGACAGACCTGTGACAAACAATTCCTTCCAGATCTTAACTCTTTTTGGATTTGTCACATTAGAGATGTTTCTATTTCCTAGTCATAGAGGTTCTATTAATGTGAGAAAAAGTCTGAGGAAAAGTCTAAAAATGAACTGTGTTCTGTTATAAATACTCTTCACTATTCATGTTTTCTTTTTTCTTTCTTTTAAAGATTAAAGTGTAGTTGATTTACAGTGTTGTGTCATGTTTACTTCTTAGAAAATGATCATTATGAATTCTACTTAAACACAATGGCTATTCATATACAATCTCATCTATAAATATATGTTACCTATTTTTTGGTTCAATTTCACGTCATAATTTAATAGACTTCAATCTGGTAGGATTTTAGAATTTCCATAGAGAAGGGACTTAAAAGTGACAATTAAATGGGAAGTACTGGTAAGGTCTGGAAACTGCATATGCATTGCACTTGTAAGACTGAGAAACATGCAACCATGCATATCATGGGAATTGGAGGCGCTAAGGAACCTCATGGAAGTTCCTGGGCAACAACAGATCCGAGCCACATCTGTGACCTACACAGGAGCTTGCAGGAACTTTGGATCCTTAACTCACTGAGCAAGGCCTGGGATCGAACACACATCCTCATGGAGACTACGTTGGGTTCTTTATTTTTATTTTTATTTTATCTTATTTAAAAAAATTTTTTTTTTCTTTTTAGGGCCATACCTGCGGCATATGGAGGTTCCCAGGCTAGGGGCTGAATCCCAGCTGTAGCTGCTGGCCTACAGCATCGCAGGATCTGAGCTGCGTCTGTGACCTACACCACAGCTCATGGCAATGCCAGATCCTTAACCCACTGAGTGGGGCCAGAGATCGAACCCACAACCTCGTGGTTCCTAGTCCGATTCATTTCTGTTGTGCCACGGCGGGAACCTCTATGTTGGGTTCTTAACCTGCTGGGCCACAAGGGGAACTCCTTGAGAAGCGTTTCTGATTCCTCTATAGGAGTGTGACCTGAGAGAAGGGGTGTTTTCCTCAAGAAAGGAAAAGCACCTTCAGGAGTAGGCTGGTGGACTAAGGGGTTTAAGTCAAAGACAGCCCAGGTTTTCCAAGCCCAAAAGGAAATCAAGCTCCACAAGAGACATGGAAAGTGAGAAAAGAGCCAGAATGGAGCAAAGGGGAAAGAAAGCTAAAGGAAAACTCAGGCTGACAGACTGACTGAAAAGGGTCAGACATAAATGTGAAGAGAAGGAGATTCTGACTTCTCAGCTCAGGACCAGGGTAATGATGTAATCAAAATAAGCGAGACACAGTGGCCTGGCAAACATGCCAAGAATGTGGGCCGAAGGGACCTGGGTTATTCCAGGTTGCCATGACTTTTAGCCAAAAGTAATAGAGCCAGGCAGGGAAAGCAGGAGGCCTTATGTCTCAAGGATGTCTGTGCATACTCTGAGGTCCGGGACAAAGGAGTCCTGTTCGTTCCCTTACTATACTGGCCAATGAGTAGAGCTAGCAGTAGAGTGTAGCCCTTAAAGGCATAAAATATGCAATCAGACAGAGTGAAGTTCAACTGTGGCTCCACCATTTACTTGCTGTGTGGCTTTGGCAAAGTGACTGCACCTCTCTGTGCCCCACAGTCTTCATCTGTGGACTCATCAGAACACCTGCCTTATTGATAAAGTGGTGCGAGAATTAGATATGATGTGTTCTGACAAGTGCTTAGGTCCAGTGGCTGATGCTCACTAAACCCCCATCTTAGCATATTCTTTTTCATAGTAAAGTATATATTGAGGTGTACAATGAAGGGGTAAAAGTGGTGAAATACAGATTCTACACACGTAATAAAAATGCCTCCAATGAATGAGTGGGAAAGACTCGAAGACTAAGAATAGGGTCTGGACCATTAGTGACCAAGAAGAAAGCAGATAGAGATGGCTCAGATATTTTCGCCAAGGGAAATTTTGGTTTGCATTAGGTCAGGATCAGGTAGGAAATTTTGACAACCCCCCCCCAACAAATTATCACCTGGAAAAAAATAACGACATGGCACAGATTTTCAAATGAGTGCTCACGTGTGGAGATAATTTCATTCTTTAAAAAAACAACAATTGCTAACTTTTTGAATATCACCCTAGAAGGGGCTATATCACTTCCTGACTGTATTACCAAGGGCAAGTAATTAAATTTCCTCACACCTTCTTTTCCTCATCAATATTGAAAAGGTGAATCATAATAGTATCAGCGAATATAGTCTCAGAAGACGACAGGATCAAATCCATCAATATTGGTAAAAGCTCTTTAAAAAGTAGTGGCAGACACAGAGTGTCAGCCCCATTTATTCTATACCACAAAAGCAATCCCTGTGGATTGTGTAAATATTACCACACACCCACCACCCTATTATCTAAATAATAGTCACCTTTAATATTTTGAATATATTCTTCCACCCTTTTTCCATGCACACAGCCATTCAAAGATTCATTGGTTTCTCACAAAAGGGATCATCCTGTCATGTCTTATGATCTGCTTTTCTACCTAGCAACAGATGGTGAAGATCTTCCCATTGGTCGGCCTCCACCACCAACGGGGATCACTATCAACCTCTGGTGACATAACCTGGTCTCAGCAGGGTCAGTGCCTGTTTCAGCTGTTTCTTTTCCAGCTCTCCCAGCTGTGCCTTGTACCTCTGCTCGCTCCCCCGCTTCTCCAGACTGGCTGCCCATCCTCTGGCCCCTACAATATGATGCTGCTAAGCTACCCCAAAGGACGGCCTGATTGGGGAAGTTTTACTTTTTTTATTGCTTACCTCTTAGTTTTCTAAAATAGCTCTGATCAAGGTTGTGTGTTCTTGACTGACTTTCCCAAAGAGTTAAAAATAAGAAATAAAATGTTAAGAGCACAAAACAAAATGTGGTTGGAATTCCCGTCCTGGCTCAGTGGGAAACGAATCTGACTAGCATCCATGAGGATGCAGGTTCGAGCCTGGCCTTGCTCAGTGGGTTAAGGATCCAGCATTTGTCGTGAGTTGTGCTGTAGGCCACAGACGTGGCTCGGATCTGGCTTTGCTGTGGCTGTGGCATAGGCCAGCAGCTGCAGCTCCGATTTGACCCCTAGCCCGGGAAGCTCCATATGTGGCAGGTGTGGCCCTAAAAAAAAAGAAGAAAAAGACAAAAAAAATGCGGTTAGAACTCCATTTCTTGAGTTTTGGTTGGGCGGAGGCAGGGGAATTATACTCTCCATAGGAAATCCCTTCAGGGGCACACCCCAGCCAGTGCGGTGCCCCCAATTTCCAGGCTGGGAAACGAACTTTCTCCTAGCTCCTCTCAGCCACAGCCCCACCATTACCCAGGCCAACTGGCAACCCTCCAGTGATACGCAACCATCAGAAGTGGTTGAACAGGAATTTTAAGCAACTTGTTTAAGCCAACGAGTTACTTAAAATTTTCTTTTGGGTGAGCTGTCATCATTTGAAAACCAGGAGGTTTTATGTACCAACCTAGATTCCTGGCTTCCCTTGAATGATGAAAAGCTCTGGCTACACTGAGCCCACGTTCCTGTATGGCAACAATTTAGGAGCAGAGTACCTTGCTCCACAGAAATGGAACATGTGTCTGCCAGGTGGCCGTGGGCTTCACTGGTTTCCAGCTTATGATACCGGGTGGTATCACTTGTTTATTTACTTGCTTGGCTCCCGGAGGAATGTGAGCCCAGGGGGAGAAAAACTATTACCTGCTATCAGCTCCCCACATTCCCCAAGAACCTGCCTCGGAGTCTTCCCCTCCACACAGATGGCTGCTGTCCTCTGGGGATTTCAGTGTCTAGGAAGCGTGTCCTGTCCAAGTCCCATCTGAAGTCAAGGCCAGTTGGGGGAAAGCTGTCTGCTCCAAGGTCACAATCAAGAAAGAGGGTCCTTGGGGAGAGGGTACACTGAGAGGCTCTGAACAACAGGAGGGAAAGGTGGGGGTCACTGTCCGAAGAGTCAAAGCCATTACTTGAAAGTAGAGCGAAAACCATGCCAGAAATCTAGTAGCAAGGCAAAGGCAGAGATGAAGCTGGACAAACCAATGGCCGAGAGGTTAATGCAGACAGGACGGGGCCAGGCACGGCTCAGCTCACTCAGAACTCACTCCTGGGACAGGCTCATAAGGTTTTCCCCACTTTAGGGCATGTCAGCAAGGTCGTGGGAGCCGAATGTCCACTCGGTTCTGTGCGGTGGTCCTCAGCTCTCTTGCCCTCGGGCGGCCGCTTGCATTACCACCCCCTGGCCCTTGTCATCAGCCGGAAGTGTTCTCTGCCAGAAGGCTTACGTGCTAATCTTGAGCCTTCAGACCTCCAATGTCTAGCCTTTCAGCTCTCCCGTTGAGGACTCGGTCCAGGTGTACCAACCCTCTTGGCTTCACTTCCTTCCTGCTCAGCTTGGATTCCACCGGTTATCAGTTTGAATATATGCTCTGCTCCTTTACAACTTTCTCTTCCAACACCCGCCCACCAAACCACCGACCTTCACTCAACCAGTATCTCCTTCTCCACCCATCGCTGGGTCATTGGGTGCTACCAAGCCAGCCAGTCCCTCAGCCAACGCCCAACTTCACGAAGCCCCCTACTGCATTAAGTCTTATACTTCCAAAGCTCCCTCCACCCCACCTCCAACTTGTCTACAACTGCACCCATCTGATTTCTGTCCCTCCTACCTCAGAGGGTCCTCGCTCCTATTCTTGGGCCCCATCTTTTCTTATCTCCTCCAGGACTTTGTCCTTTCGAGAATCCTTTCTGTCTCCTTTCCTTCTTCAGCTTTTCCCTCCCTCCTGAGTCCTGCCCAGCCCCTAAATGAATCCACATTTCTCCCATCTTTGATGAAAAGTGCCCAGGGAACTTGGGTGGAAATGACTCCAAAATGATAACATTCAGGGTTCTAAGGAAGGAAGGAGAGAAATCAGCAAGATAAAGAAAACAGGCTGCAGGAAGGTGCATTTCTTCAAGCTCAGGGTTTTGGCAAGAAAAGCTAATGGGAACGAAATCTGAGGGACAAAGGGTCTGAGGGAACAGGATGCCCTTTTCACTTCATTTACTAAATCCTTCATAATACCCTTGTGCGTACTATGGAGCTCACACGCAGTGCTTCATCCAGTTCTCACTTCAGACCACTGAGACAGGCGTGGGTGAGACCAGGCCGGTGAGGACCGGCTTTGGGGGCTCCGGAGGGCGCTGGCACTGAGCCGGGGCAGGACAAGATTTGCACCCAAGGAAGAAGAAGAAGGAAATCCCGGGGTGGCTGCAGCCATCGGGGTAAACCAGGAGGTGCTGGGGCTGCAGGGCAAGAGAGATTATTTGCATAGAAAGAATGTAGCTGAAACAGATTTTTTTTTAGACCTGGAAGAGCCTAGGGAAAAAAAGAAAGTCATCTTTAAGGAAGACCTGGACGGACCACTGAAGGCAGAAAATGATGGCATTATTAAAAGCTGATGTGATCGCAAACTTTAAAGCCAGTCCTTCAGGGAGTTCCCGATGAGGCTCAGCAGTCACAAACCTGACTAGTATCCATGAACACACAGGTCTGATCTCTGGCCTCGCTCAGTGGGTTAAGGATCCAGCGTTGGTGTTAGCTGTGGTGTAGGTTGCAGACGTGGCTTGGATCTGGCGTGGCTATGGCTGCGGTGTAGGCTGGCAGCTGCAGCTCTGATTAGACCCCTAGCCTGGGAAGTTCCATATGCCACAATCATGGCCCTAAGAAGCAAAAAAAAAAAAAAAGAATTGAATGAATAAATAAAACCAGTCCTTCCGTCCATTAGATAAAAAGAGGAATCAGGGATCCAGCCCTCTCAGAGAAATGTTGAAACAAATGGGCAGCACGAACAACTACCAAAGCCAGTGTTTGCAGAAAGAACCCCACCATCATCTAACCAAACAGATATCTCCCTTGAATAAGCTCTGGAGGTGAAGCCAGGAGACTTAACCCGACTAACAGTCCTTCCCCAGCCATTTAGAGCCTCCTGTACTGTCATTTTCTTCACCTTGATAATCGCTCCCCACCCCGACCCTGCCTCCCACCCAAACTCCCTCACAGATGTGGCAGGAATCAAGTGCGATAGCACACGGAACAGCACTTTGGGAATGACAACACCTTATGCAAATGTGACCCAATGCCACAGCCATGGCATTCAGCTGGTCTGGATGTGAGGATGGTGTGAGCAGAGACAACGCTCAGGGGAAGTGAAACTCCGAAGGCTGGGGGGGAAAAGGAAGAGCTTTTTAAAGACCCACGAGGGAAGAGCCATCTCCACTAGCAAAGTCAACCCAGTTCAAGGTCGACCCCAGCAGGGGATTCTCCACTGGGGTTTCCCTCTCAGCCACCTCAGAGGACAAGCGTTAAGGGTTATTTAAAGACTGCAGAGTTCTTACAAGATGAACTCTGCATCTTGAACAACAGGAAAGAAAGACTCCAGTAGTAATAAATCATCCATCATCTAGAGAAGAGGCAATATTAGATGATGAAAAGAACAGAGGCTTTAGATCCTGGCCGATCTGCACGCAAATGCGCCCCTTGATAGCTATGCAGCACTTTATTCTTAGTGCGGCCATTCAGTATTTATAATATAGAAGTGAAAATGTTGATCTCAAAGGATGACATTAGATAATATGGGAAAAGCACCTCAGTATTTGATGAGGATTCAAGTCCAACAGTTCTGGAATGCTGCACAGTAAAGAAGGAGGTTTTGTCACGAGCAGAGTTTCTTGAACCAATTTACTTTCTGTCTGAAAAAGGGAAGTCATACATCTGGAACAGTGGTTCTCAACTCGGGGTTAATTTTGCCCTCCCAGGGGACATATGGCGATATCTGAAGACATTTTTGGTTGTCATAATTTGAGAGAGGATTGCTCCTGGAACCTAGTGGATAGAAGCCAAGGATGCTGCTCAACGGGCTACAACGTGCAGGACAGCCTCTTAGAATAATCTCGACCCTCCTGGAAACAACCCAAACGTCCACCGACAGATGAACGGATTAAGAAGACGTGGTACACATACACAATGGAATACCACTCACCCATAAAAAAGAATCAAATAATGCCATTTGCAGCAACATGGATACAACTAGAGATTCTCATACTAGATGAAGTTAAGTCAGAAAGAGAAAGACAAATACCATATGATATCACTTATATGTGGACTCTAAAATGCAGTACAAGTGAACCTATCTCCAAAACAGAGACAGAGTCACAGACAGAGAGAACAGACTTGTGGTTGCCAAGGGGGAGGGGGAGAGAGTGGGAGAGACTGGGAGTTTGAGGTTAGTAGATGCAAATTATTACATTTAGAATGCAAAAGCAGTGAGGTCCTACTGTATAGCACAGGGAACTATATCCAATCTCTTGGGACAGGACATGATGAAAGATAACATGAGAAAAAGAGTGTGTGTGTATATGTATATGTGACTGGGCCACTTTGTTGTACAGCAGAAACTGACACAACACTGTAAGTCAACTATAATTTTAAAAAAAGAATAATCTCGATCCAAATATCAATAAGTGGCATGACTGAGAAAGCCTGACCTGGCCCAAAGCTAGGTCTTCATTGTTCCTCCACAGTGCTTAATCAGTACACCAAGTGGGGAGTTCCCATCATGGCTCAGCGGTTAACGAATCTGACTAGCATCCATGAGGACGCAGATTCAAGCCCTGGCCTTGCTCAGTGGGTTAAGGATCTGGCATTGCATGAGCTGTGGTGTAGGTCACAGATGCGGCTCAGATTCTGCATTGCTGTGGCTCTGGTGTAAGCCGGCAGCTACAACTCCAATTTGTCCCCTAGCCTGGGAATCTCCCTATGCCACGGGCGTGGCCCTAAAAAGCAAAAAATAAAAAAATACGCCAAGTGAGTCCAGCTGCATCTGTGGAACACCGTGCTCTGAAACAGCCAGCGAGGGGAAATGCTCACGTTATTCAAATGTGCTAGTTTAGGGCTGTTAAGAGTCTTTGTCTGAGCCTGGACTAATTCATTTAGATTGTATTTGTTGGTCACAGAGGACCCCAGGTTGGGGGACACGTTAACATTTTGGAGGACGGAAATCAGGTCCCAAGTCACCCTGACAAATAAGAGAAGCAGTTTTCCAAAAGCAGAATGGAATCCTTACTGGGAAAGAATCAGTGACACTCATGGGTCATGGAAATGACCTGAAGGTCAGGAGGACAAAAATTTAAACATGGCCTAGGGTCGAGACGGTGAGATACGAAGGTCGAGACAGACTGCTACAGCGTTCCCCAGACTGAGCAAGGCCATTTGAAACTGCTCGGTGCTGAATTTTGTATTTTTTTAAGAGATATGGAGAAACACACAGAAAAGTCACAACAATAGCTGGAAAATAAAGTGTTCTAAAAACAGGCAAAAGGAGTTTGGGTTTTTTTAACATGCAAAGGAGAGGACTGCGTGTGTGTGCGTGGATTTGAACAAGAAAGATTATCACAAGGAGAAAATGGCCAGCTGTTTTCCATCTCCATGGAGGAGCAAATTATAGGAAATGGGTTGAGATTACAGCACAATGGTGGTTATGAATACGAAAGCATTTCCTAATTGGACCCTGGAACGGACTTCAGAGGAAGACAGTTCAATTCCCATTACTCAAGTTTGCTAAAAATAGGTTAAGTATTGACCTGACTACAGACAGGGGGCTGGACTTGATGACTTCTTGAGTCCCTTGGCTTTATCATTCTTTTTGCCTGTGTCTTCACAACGCATAGTTAATTCACTGATGAGTGAAAAAATTCATTTATTTCACTGTGTGGCCTATATAAGTCACTGTGTGGCCTATATATGTGAGTTTCCAAAACAGCCCAACAGATGGGTTTTCACTGATTGTATTATTAAATTGACTGGTGGTTTGTTTTTGGGGGATTTTCTGACTTTTAAAAATTTTATAATTTTTTTTTTCATTAAAGCATAGTCGATTTACGGTGTTCTGTCAATTTCCTGCTGTACAGCAAAGTGACCCTTGTCTGGTGGTTTTAGAGTCATTTGACAGTGCCTGTAATTTTATAACATTTGTTTTACTCCTTGAACTTGGGCATGAACTGTAAATGACACTATGCTTGCGGTCATTGAGTCAGCTTTATATTGATCATAATGTTCAGAAGTTCAATTTCTATGAGTCGCTGTGTTCTTTAATGCAGATACTAATACACACTTTGATGTAACCTGAATCATTCAGACCAGAGTAAACAAGGTGAGGAAATGGTTCCAGGCTTTCAGTTTGTTCCAAGGGTGTGCTCTTTGTGTCCAGAGGGTATTATTGTATTCATGTTGGAGCCAACATCTGAGTTTGAATGTGGCAGGTAGGGATTTGGAAAAAAGATGTGAGCCTGTTCTTTCTAGCATTGTACAGGAATGAATCCATTCCATTTCCAGGTGAATTTATCAAATTGCTGATAGAAAAGTGTGCAATCTATTGAAGCCACACATCACATACTGTGGGAGCATCAAGCTCATGTTTCCTTGGGCTCTCCTTTCTGGTGGCACGTGAACCTCTCTGCCAAGATGGATTTGAGTGCCAAGGATCCTGGGAGGTGGGTCATCTCCTCCCTCCTACTGGCTCCTCCCTAATCCTCCCGGTTAGTCTTCAGGGCAGCACCATATTCCTTATTAGGGCCTCCTATTGTGAGACAACTCATGCAAGTGGCTTTTATTATGCCTGGCCAAGGGGGCAGTGTCAGTCAGTGGTCCTCTAATGGTACCAGTAACCAGTGGTTCCTTTGTGTTCTTAAAAGGTACAGAAAATTGGAGTTCCCATCGTGGCTCAGCAGAAGTGAATCCGACTAGGACCCATGAGGTTGTGGGTTTGATCCCTGGCCTTACTCAGTGGGTTAAGGATCCGGTGTTGCCATGAGCTGTGGTGTAGGTTGCAGACGCTGCTCGGATCCCACGTTGCTGTGGCTGTGGTGTAGGCTGGCAGCTGTAGCTCAGATTAGACCCCTAGCCTAGGAATCTCCACATGCTGTGGATGCGGCCCTAAAAAAAAAAAAAATGACAAGAGGCAAAACAACAACAACAAAAAGTACAGAAAATCAGTAAAATCATTGATATGAATATAAAATGGTACTCATTCAGTAGGAAATAAGCCTTGTTAAGGCAGAATTCTATACCAAGGCCTGATGAATCGGCTTTATTCCTATGGCAGGATTGCTGGCTATCCCCTAACAGCCAATCCTTCTTTCTTTGATAATACAGCCTCTGAGTTTCAGCCAGACCCAGGATTGTTTCACTAAAGATGAGATTTTCCAGTATCCCTTGCATGTAAGGGCTGTAAGGAATAAATTTTCTTATTTCTTCCTAGGAGGGTCCACATTCTAACCAATACTTGTCATAATTTTGTTTGTTTGGTTTTTTTATTACAGTCATCTTAGCATGTGTGAAGTCATTGTGGGTTTGATTTTAATTTCCATGACCGCTAACAAGGTTGTGCATATTTTCCTGTGCTTATTGGCCACTTATATCTCTTCTTTGGAAAAATGTTTATTCAGATCCATTTTGTAATTAGGTTATTTGTCTTTATGTTGTTCAGTTCTAAGAATTCTTTACATATTGTGGATACTATACACATATCAAATATATGATTTGCAAATATTTTGTCATTCTGTGGATTATCTTTTCATTTTGTTGATTGTGTCCATTGAAGCACAAAAGTTTTAAGGTTCTGTGAAGTCAAATTTATCTGTTTTTCTTTTCTTGATTATGTTTTTGTGTCACAGCTAAAAAGGCTTTGCTTAACTTAACATCATGGAAATTTACTCCTTATATTTTCTTTGAAGAGTTTTAGAGTTTTGGTCTTACATTTAGGGCCATGATTTGAGTTAGTTTTTAAATACAGTATGAGATAGGGTCCAATTTTATTCGTTCATATGCAGATATCAAGTTGACCAGCCCCATTTGATGACAAGATTATTCATTCTCTCACCGTTGAGCTGTCCTGGCTCCCTTAGCCACATGCCTTTCTACTGCCTCAAACAGACAAGCATATTACTGCCTCAGGGCCTTTGCACCATTAGTTTCCTTGGTATGGAACCCTCCTTCCCTGGTTTTCTCTGGCTGGCTCCTTCTCCCACTGCAGGTCTCAGCTCAGAAAGGCCAACCCTGAACACAGTGCCTAAAGAAGACCCCATTCCTCATCCCCCACCCACCCACCCCTTCACTATCCTTATCTTATTTTCCTCTTGGGACTTAACATGGCCTAAACAAATCTAATTTTATAATAGAGCTTTTTAAATACTTTAGGTGGATAGATAGATTTTAAAATTAAGGTAGTCCAGGAGTTCCCTTTGTGGCACAGCAGAAACGAAGCTGAGTAGGAGCCACCAGGTTGTGGGTTCGATCCCTGGCCTCACTCAGTGGGTTAAGGATCCAGTGTTGCCCTGAGCTGTGGTTAGGTTGCAGACGCGGCTCGATCTGGCATTGCTGTGGCTGTGGTGGAGGCCAGCAGCTGTAGCTCCGATTAGACCCCTAGCCTGGGAACCTCCATGTGCCACGGGTGTGGCCTTAAAAAGCTAAATAAATAAATAAATAAATAAATAAATAAATAAATAAATCAAGGTAGTCCAGGAATTGATCGTAAATACTGAGTTTAGAAACTAAGAATTCAAATAACTGCTGTGTGTGTATGTGTGTGTGTCTATGTGTGTGTGTATTTGGGGTGGGGTGGGGTGGGGTGGGGGGGTGGAAAGCATGTGACTGAGAGGAGGGCCTACGGATAAGAGTGAGAAATGAATGGGTGAGTTCCAGGGCAGTCTGGTTGAACATGAGAATCCAGGCAATGATTTTTCATATTTGACACCCAAAACACACGTAGTATAAGCATAAATAAGCAAATGGGACTACATCAAACTACGAAGTTTCTGTACAGCAAAAGGAACAGTCAACAAAATGAAAAGGCAAACTATGCAATGGAAGAAAAAAATTGCAAACCATATGTCCAATGAAAGACTGATATCCAAAATCTATAAGGAGTTCATACAAATCAACAGCAAAACCCACAAATAGCCCACCCCCAAAATGGGCAAATGATCTGAATGGATATTTTCCCAAAGAAGGCAAACAAACAGCAAACAGGTATATTAAAAAGATGCTCAACATCACTAATCATCAGAGAAATGCAAATCAAAACCACGATATCACTTCATACCTGTTAGGATGGTTATTATCAAAAAGTCCAAAAACAAGTGTTGGTGAGGATGTAGAGAGAATGGAACCCTTGTACTCTGTAGGGATGTACACTGGTGTAGCCATTATGGAAAAGAGTATGGGGGGTTCTTAAAAATTAAAAGTAGAATTACCGTATGATCCAGCAATTAACTTCTAGGTATATATTCACAGGAAATAAATCACTACCTCCAAGATATACTTGCATTCCCATGTTCACTGCAGTATTATTCACAGAGCCAAGATATGGAAACAGTAAAGTGTTCATCTATAGATGAACAGATAAAGAATATGTGAGACAGTTATTTCTATCTCCTATATATATAATGGAGTATTATTTTGGTTTTGAAAAAGGTGGAAATTCTATCATTTTTGACAGCATGAATGACCCTGGAGGACATTATTCTAAGTGAAATAAGCCAGACACAGAAGGACAAGTACCGCATGATCTCACTTATATGGAAAATCTTAAAAAAAAAAAAAAGTTGAATTCATAGTAACAGAGAGTAGAATAGTGGTTACCAGAGGCTGTAGTGGGGCTGGTGAGGGGCAGGGAGATATTGATCAAAGAGTACAGATTTTCAGTTATAAGATTAATGAATAAGTTTTGGAGACCTAATGTACAGCACAGTGACTACAGCTCATAATAAAGTATTATATACTTGAAATACACTGAGAGCAGGTCTTAAATGCTCTTGCTACACGCACACACACAAAATTGAACTATGCAAGGTGGTGGATATGTCAAGTAGCTTGACTGTGGTAATAATTTCATAATGTATATGTATATGAAAAACTGCATACTCTAAGTACACACAACTTTTATTTGTCAGTCCTACCCCAATAAAGCTGGCGGTGGGTAGAATCATCATTTGGTAACTGTCATAGTCATGCTTGATTCAGAAAGATTCACCAATTGGATTCTAAAATTAGTAAAAATCTGTCACCCATTACTTATGAATTACCAGGAGAAAAATAGTTATCTTACAGAAGAGAAACCTGGCAGACACCATCTTCATGATCGAAGTTAATATCATTAGGAATGGAACAAATTGATATGACGTATCTCACAATCCTGAAAAGAAACAGTATCACTTCTGAGGTCTTCCTGCCAAAAAGATATTATCTGAATCTAACCATGAGGAAACCTCAGACAAACCAGAACTGAGGAACATTTTACAAAGTCAGTACTCTTAAAAAAATGTCAAGGTCACGAAACAGAATCCGAGGAACACACACAAATGAAAGAAGACCAAAGAGACATGATAACTAAGGGAACTGTAATCCTAGACTAGATCCTGGGCCAGAAAAATGAACTGCTTTTGCAACAAAGGAAATTATTGGGGCAATTGGTAAATTCTGAATAAGGACTGTAAATTCAGAAATAATATTTTATCAGTTTCAGTTTCCTAATGTGAAAACTGCACTGTTATCACACTGTGAGATAATGTCAGGTTCTTGGGAAATACACTGAAGTACTTAGGAGTGAAGGGGCATCATGTCTGAGCTGGCTCTCCAATGGTTCAGAAAAAATAATACACATACATCAACCCAGAAGGATAGAATGATAAAAACAACTGGGGAATCTGAATGAAGACCATGTAGGAGTTTTTTTGTATTCTTGCAACTTTTAAGTCTGAAATCATTTTAAAATAAAAAATGTCCAAAACAAGGAAAGAAGGTGGGTACCTCACATCTCCTGAATCCCCAGAGATCTCCTCTTTAGTATCTTCCACAGTTCACAGAAGATTTAATGATTACTTGGTAAAAATGATTGAAGATTGATTGGCCGTTAGAGTCATTTGCGCATTCTGTTTCAAGTCTTATGGGATGTTTTTAAAAGCAGCTACAATACAATTTTAATTTATAAAGTTAGCTACTGGGACGAAGATCATCCAAGGAATAACAGGAAAGCAAAAATTTGTCTGTAGCTGACTACAGGTTGGAACTGAACTATCTCCCCCACCAGACCAGCCCTTCCTCTAGCGGAGGTTATGACAGCAGGTGTAAAACTCAATCATGGCCCAGAGGTTGCTCTGAAGGAGAAGGAAAAGGCAGCTGAGAATACAGAACAACATGAGACCCTGAAATTCAATACTGTTAATTAAAGACTCTGTGTACAGTTAATACAAAGAATAAGAGCTATCCTGCATAAAAAAACCTTTTATAAGGAAAAAATGATATTTATTTGCAAATAAATATCATTGCTGGTACATAAGTGTGAGTATATATGTAAAGGTCTCAAACTTCCTTCATCAGAGCTGCAACAACAACAACAAAAAATCAGACTTACAGTTATCAGAGGCATGGGGTGAGGGAAGGGGGACTTGAATGAAAGCAGTCGGAAAGTATGAACTTCCAGTTGTAAGATAAATAAGTACTAGGCATGTAATGTACAACATGATGACTAGTTAACTCTCCTGTATGACATAGGAAGTTTGTTATGAGAACAGATCCTAAAAGTTCTCATCACAACTAAAAAAGTTTTATTGTATCTATATGAGATGCTGGATGATAACTAAACTTAATGTGATTTTTTTTTTTTTAGGGTTGCACCTGTGCCATATGGAGGTTCCCAGGATAGGGGTCCAATCGGAGCTACAGCTGCTGGCCTACACCACAGCCACAGCAACGCCAGATCCAAGCCACGTCTGCGACCTGCACCACAGCTCATGGCAACGCCGGATCCTTAACCCACCGAGCGAGGCCAGGGATCGAACCCGCAACCTCATGGTTCCTAGTTGGATTCGTTAACAACTGCGCCATGATAATTTTACAATATATGTAAATCAAACCATCATGCTATATACCTTGAACTTAATCAGTGATGTATGTCTATTATTTCTCAATAAAACTGTGAAAACTTTTTTCTATTGTATTAAAAAAAAAAATCAAGGAGCTGTTCGCCTGTCCAAAGCTAGGCTTGAACACAATCTCCACAGTGGACTGAGAGGTGTAACTGGTCCCATTTCCGTCTCCTATTGGTAATGCTACAATTGTAGCCTCTATTCCAGTCAAGTTCTAAAACTGTCAGACCCTCTCCCTGCCTGCCCCGGGTGCTCTGCAACCCTCAGAAACTCCTGTCCTTGGATCAGACATTCTCTCTCTGTTTAGAAGCTCGTCTTCATGAGGCCAAAACTCAAAGTGCCCCCGAGAGCACTAGGAGGCAGCCACTCTCTTTCCCTGAAATGCTGGTGACAGTCATTCTTTCTCGTCAGGAAGTTGTGAATTCCTGTTGATCCTGTAGCACCTGGGATTTGGAGGGAAGCGGGTGGGTGAGGGGGAGAGGATGTCTGGCCCGTGCTATTCTGTCTGCTGAGATCCTCACCACTGAGGCGCAAAGCGGTGTGCTCAGGGCACTTTCCTTGGGAACTGGGACTTGGGGGGAGACAGTGACGACAAGCTCTAGGAACACAGTCCAACTATGGAAAATTTGTTTTTAAGATTCTTAAGTGAGAGTTTGGCTTTTGTTCTTGTTTTCACAGAACAGCTCCTTGGAGGAGGTTTTAAAAAATCATAGGGTTATGGAAGTTCCCTTATGGTGCAGTGGGTTAAGGATCTGGTGTTGCCAAAGCTGTGGCATAGGCCACAACTGTGGTGTGGATTAGATCCCCAGCCCAGGAACTTCCACATGCCTCGGGTACGGCAAAACAAAACAAAACCCCAAAATGCAAAGGGTCATGAAATCAACATAGTGGGATACAATCAATGACTTATTTTTTTTAAAAATGAGATAGATTGTACTAGAATAGGCAATATCAAAGTATAGTTAACCATGGTTTCTGGAGCCAGACCTACTCTATATGAACCTCAGCTATGTGATCACTTACTGTGGCCACGGGAAAATTACTTAATTTTCCCATGCCTCCGTCTCCTCACCTGAATAATAATACCCACATACTTCATAGAGCAAGTGTAAGGATTAAAAGAGTTCATATACATAAAGCACCCATGAGTACCTGTGGGTCAGTTGAAGACTGGCTAATCTAGGTTGGGCTCAGCTGGGCAGCTTTGCTTCAAGTTGCAGGTCCTGCCAAGTTTGGTCGCTCACTGCTGGACCCAGGTCTGTTCCACGTGTGTTGCCTTTGTGGCAGGGCGTGCAGACTACAGGGCAGCAGCTGCTGGGGAGTAGCTCTTCTCAACATAATGTTAAAGGCATAAAAGAGCAAAGCTCATCCCATAAGCACATTTGAATCCTCTGCCTGCCTCCTGTCCACTAAATCCTACTGGCTGAAAGGCAAGGAGCAGGAAAGGAAACTCCCACAATCCTATTGGCCAAAGCCAGTCACATGACAGAGCCCAACCTCAATTCGAAAAATAATCTACTGAAGTAAACTGCTGAATAAAACCTCACAGTTATAGTGGAAAGACTGTGAGATGCACTGCTCTAAAGCAAGCTAAATCTGACCCACCACTTGTTTTTTTGGTTTGTTTTTTTGTTTTGCTTTTTAGGGCCACACCCACAGCATATGGAAGTTCCCAGGCTGGGGGTCTAAAGAGAGCTGCAGCTGCCGGCCTATGCCACAGCCACAGCAATGAAAGATCCAAGCTGCATCTGTGACCTATAACACAGCTGACCGCCATGCTGGATCCTTAACCCACTGAGCAAGGCCAGGGATCGAACCTGCATCCTCATGGATACTAGTTGTGTTCGTTACTGCTAAGCCACAACAGGAACTCCCACCACTGGTTTTTTGAAATAAAAGTTTTATTGGAACACAGTCTGAACCATGTATGTACATATAGCAGCTTTTGTGACACAATGGCAGAGCTGAGCAGTTGTGACAGAGGCCATATGACCTACGAAGTCTAAAGTATTTACTCTTTGTCCCTTTAGCCCCAAAGTTTGCAGATCCCTGTTCTTAAGAAGGAAAAAATTAGGAACTGATGAGAATGCAGCATCAAATCAAATCATAGTCGATGCACTCTTTCTCTGTACCAGACACTGGTGAGTGCTGTTCAATGACTAGGCCATTTGATTTGATGCCTGATTCTTGTCACTGCAAGAAGTGAGTGTATTCTTGGTTTGCAACAACCCCTGTGTGGTAGGAGAGAGCCCCGTTATGCTCTTCCACATGGGTCTGTAAGAGCCTGTCATTGGGATTTATGCACTGACTTTCCTGTTGCTGTCCTGTAAGAATTCAATTAATTCAATTTTGTGGCTTTGGTTAAAAGACACATTACCTTTGGGGTAATACCCTCAGGATCTTCCAGAAATTTTAAGCTTAAAGAAAAGGATGCAATCATCCAAATAAAATAAGATATTTTGGATCTTTGTCAGACCCCAAGCCCTCAAACCCTGAAATCTTAGGCAAAAACACACAGTGCACTGATGGAAGGGAGCTGCTAAGGCTCAGGGTGTGTGGGAGGGGGTGGGCTCAGGGCAAGCCCACTGGGTGAGCTCCTCTGATCACATCACATCCCAGTCCCCTCAGAAGCCCAGGCGCAACTGGAAGTTGCCACGGCGGCTTGGAAATTAGTTTTGCCTTTGTGAGTTTTCTAATACCGCAGAGAACAGCTTTGTTGTACAAAAAATGATTGCTTTGGGGCTACTTTTTCCTTTGTAAGCCATATTTGATTTATCGGAGTAACAAATTGAGAATCCTACTTCTTCCTTTAAGCTCTTAAGCCGCTTTAAAATATCTTATTGTGCTATTTATAGGGAAAATCTTAACAACTTGTTTTATGGCGAGGCTCTGGTTAAGGATTGGTTCCACTTAGTTAATTAAAAAACTTTAAAGGTGTTTAACTGCATTTATAAATGCAATATGTTTGATTTGCTTTTCAATGACAGCTAATACTTACAGCCCTTATGATGTCCAGAAACTGTTCTAAACAATTTACATTGTTAACTCGTTTAATTCTCACAGCAATCCGAGCAGATACATTATTATCATCCTTGCTTCAAGTATAAGAAAACTGAGGTACAGAGAGTAATTTTCAAAAGGTCATGTAGCTAATAATAAGTGAACTGCTTTGTGAATGGTAAGTTTGGCTCCAGAATCCAGGTTTTGACTCTCACCCTCCGTGTTAATTAGCTAACTGAATTAACTGACTAAAAAAAGCAAACAAAAACATTCTGAGTACTCCAGTCATTCTTATAAAACTAAACTTGTAAATGTTGTATAACAGGTTCAACATTCTTTTAAATGTTCCGTAATTGATTACAAACTTACTTTTATAAGTCTTACAAAGGTCTCAACACAGCAATTGTCTTCCAGTCTACCAAATTCATTTCAACATTACGCATACTTAAAATATCAGATACACGGATTATTTCCAAACTTAATATGAAAGAGCTGAATGCTGTGGATGGGATTTACTGCGTCATCTCTGTAGTTAATTCCAGATCTTCCCTGGGTTGAAGTCATTTCCACTAAGGAAACAACCATGCTCTCCCAGGCTGTCAGGAGTGTGTCAAGTGGGAGAGGGAGCCAGGAGGCAATGCTGCGGGGATGTCTCACTAAGGACTGAAAATTAACCATTGAGTTTGGCCAAGGAGGTCATAGTGACCTTGATGAGAGTGGGTTTTGGTTTGATGGGATGGGAGTGTAAATAAAGGGGTTTAGGGCAGAGGAGGAGGAGAGGAGGAGGCAGCAATTCTTTTGCAGTTATGGTAACCGGAAACTAGAGCAACAGCTGAAGGGAGATGTAAGGTCAAGAAGATTTTTTAAAATGTGGAATATATTGCAAATAAGTTTGATGGAAATTATCCAGTTGAGAGTATGGGGGGGAGGGTGAATCTAGGAGTCAGAAGCAGCAATGTGTTGGCAGAGGAGGCGATGTGCCAGCGGCGTGTGCTGGCAGAGGGAGCGGAATTTAAAGCTGGACCACAGCAGGGAGCTCCCTGATGGCTCAGCAGGTTAAGGATCTGGCGTTGTCACTGCTATGGCACAGGTTCAGTCTCCAACCTGGTAACTTCTGCATGCCACAAGCATAGCCAGAAAATAAAAAATAAGGTTGGACCATAGTAACTGGAAGGAAAGATGAGCAGAAGGATGCGGATGCTGGCAGATGTGATGCAGTTGGTGGGAGTGTCTTCTGTCTGCTTGTTTCCTCGGGGAAATAGGAAGCAAAGCTATTGGTGCCAAGTGATGATGAAGGGGATGTTGAAGGTTTGAGGAGAAGGAAGAAGTGAAATGGTCCTCTGGGGAAGCAGGAGAATCAAAGGACCAGGGAGATGTCCTGGGATTGCCTGTTAGCATGAAGTGCCCTGGGCCTTGGAGAGGATGGGTGTCTCGGGACTGGAGAAGCCCCAGGCAAGAAGTGCAGACAGGGGAGAGGATGGGGTTGAGGACACAAGCCAGGTGGGCAGAGTTCCCTGTGGAGACAGTCCAGACCGCTAGATCTGTGAGCAACATTATTGATCCAGCGAACCACTGCGATCAGAGTCCCCATGCCTCAAAACTGAGATAATAATTAATCACTTTCTTACTAAGAGGATTAAGGTCAGTGTGTTCTTACCACTTGGATAGGAAAATGCTTTAGGTGCTACTTTCCCCCACCAAAATGGATGTCTGGTGCCTGCTCCCTTCCAAGACTATTACCTATATTTCCTGAAAGTCAAAGCCACAAGAGGCTTCAAATGCCGTTACTGGCAACACTGCAATGCCCAGCACAGCTGTGGCTACTCGTGCTGTTATCCTTTCAGAACCAATAAATAAACACATCCGGCTTCCTGAGACACTGGACAAGGGGGTGGGTTCTGGTGATGCATTTTTGGTTGACTAATTATTATTAGTGGCAACATATTGAAAATTTAATATCTTCATAGAGCTAATTAAAAATAGGCATGTTTCATTGGCTTGTAAGCGTTATTTTTTAAAGTCTGGATTTCATTCTGATACCGAATCTTTCTCTGCACAGTCGCTTCCGGTGGGTCTTTTTCCCACATCAGTGGTCCTCCCCATTCTGATCCTGTCCACAGATCCTCACTCAGTTTACTTCACGTTCCTTTCTCAGTCAGAGGTTCCCATCTAATCCAGGATTTCTCGGCCTCGGCACTACTGACATTTGGGGCTGGGTACTTCTTCGCTACCCAGAGAATTGTGGGGGCTGTTCTGTGCATTGTAGGAGCTTAGAAACATCCTGGTCCCCTCCCACCAAATTTTAGAAACACATTACCCCTCACCCCCTATACCCAGGGTGTGACAACCCAAAATGTCTCCGGACATTGCCAGATGTCCCCTGAGGGTCAAAATGGTCCCCAGTGGAAAACCATTAGTCTATCAGGACTGGGGAGAGTGGGCTACCTGGTAACTCAAATTAGAGCCTCATGTGATAATTCTAACAGCATAAATGAAGTCTCCAGTAGAACAGGACAGGATCTGACAACCTCAGAGGTGAGAAATTAGACACTCTCCCTTCTGTACAGAATGTACAATTAGCTGGCTAATCCTGCTTAAAAAGAAAAAAAAAAAAAGAACTTGTCACATTTCCAAATGTCTCACCAATTGATGTGAAGATTTCCAGGAGATGGTAATTAGTTACCAACCACATGAAGGATACAATGCACAGAATTTTAGAGTTGAGAAAATGCAGGGAGAGAAAGTAAGAAAGAGGGACAATGGGGGAGAAGGAAGGGAGGAGAGAAAGAAGGAAAAGGCACAGAACCCAGAAGCAAACCAAAAGTTCAAGTTTGCGCCAGACTTTGCAGGAGTTCTTACTCTATGACAGCCAAATGATGTCAAAACAGCCAACTCCTCATTCGCTACAGGATAAAGTTCACGCACCCTAGGCTGGCAATCAAGGCCCTAAGCAATCCGGCTCTGGGTGTTTGCAACCTGCTCCCACTGCAATGAATGCTTCACTCTAATCCTTCTGGTCCACTCACATTTCTACAAAGACAGCTTGCTGATTCCTACAGCTGGGCCTTTGTGCGCACACTTGCCCCATCCAGCCTCTCAAATATTTAACCTTCAAGGCCCCATCAATCCCCACCTCATTCATTTGCCGGCTCACTCTAGCACACCTCAGAGTGGGCTGGAGCAGGAAAGACAGCTAACAGCTCAAGCGCAGCGACCATGGACCAGACGCTGTTCCGAGCCATCTTTGCTTTGGATGCTGAAGAGGATCTCCGACTTCCGGGGGGCTCCCCAGTGCGCTACCCACGGCTCCCCCCACCCCCTACTCCCCGCACCCCCTCGGTGAAACAGACGCATGCCTACTGGGGCCAGTGCGCATCTGTCACTGTGCTACTGGCTTTTGGTTCCCTTGGGCTTTCAGAGCAAAAGTGCAAAGACTAGAGGGCCCAGCCACGACAGAGATGGGTGTAAAGACGGTCCTGATTCAGCTGAGGGGGACGGCGAGGGCAGGGGTGGGGCGAGGGGAGCCGGACTCTAGTCGCAGGGTGTGGGGAAAACTCTGTCAGCCCATGGTGACCTTGGGGGATGGAGAGAGGGTGGAAGAGGAAGCACATTTTAGCTGTTCCTCGCTCAAGGCTTCCTGAGGGCGGGGCTCCCGGTTCTTTGCTGCACATCAAGCTTTCCTCTGGGCGCTGGGCTCTCACACACCCACACGTGGGCAACGTTCAAAAGCTGTAGCCCCCAAGACCGCTGCTAGTGACTCTGTCGCCCAGTTCTTCTGGTCACCGAAAATGCGGCCTTGGTTCCTATGCTGAGGCTCTGGCTTCACGGTAACTTCATTTCCCAGACTTGGAACCAAGTTCTCCAGAGAGCTGGCCCTAAACCTTGGCCTGTGTGAACGTCTCTAGAGTTTCTGGCTTCAGGATCAGAATTCATTTTAAATCTACAATTGCTTTGTTGGAGTTCCCTTGTGGTGCAGTGCGTTAAGGATCGGATGTTGTCACTGCCACAGCTTAGGTCGCTGCTGTGGCAAGGGTTCAGTTCCCGGCCTGAGAACTTCCACATGCAACAGGCACGGCCAAAAAAATAAAATAAAATGTCTTTGTTGAATACGGAATTTCTCTCCTCTGCTTCCTTCCCTTGCTCCTCATTTCCTGCTTCCCCTTCTCCCTGTCTCCTTAGCATCTGTTCACATATTAGAGAACTACCTACTTTCAGGAATACCCTCAGGCCAGGCCAGTGGAACGAGCCCCATGGAGCGTTTTGGGCTGTCCACAGCCAGGTCGCACAGCTCTTTCCCCGAACCACACATGACAACCTCTGCCCCATTAGGGCAATCCTAATCCTTTTACGAAGGAGCCTTGTCTGTTTGGGGTGTCTGTGACTTAGCCAAGCTGCTGCAATTCTCCTGCTCCGAAAAAACAAGAATGACAAACACGCACCCTACGATTGTGCAGATGTAAGTCACTGGAAACTAGCATCTCTGATGAAATCAATATTCTTTTATGGGCGCAGTTTCTGACTATTCATCTTCGCTGCCCTCCCTCCCAGCCCCTCCCTTCCCCAGATCTAGTCAGAGTGGACCTGGAAAGCAGGATTGAGTGGCTGAGAAAGGAGATTTTTGGACAAAGACAGTCCTGCTCTTAGCTCTCAATGCCACCACTCGGGCTACTCAGTTTCCCCATCTGCAAAACGGGTATAATGAGAGCTATTTCGGAGGTTTGCTAGGGAGGGATCAAACGAGATGATGGATGTGTGAAAAGAGGAGCATGCTGTTCATCAGAATTCCTCTTAGGAAGGCAGAGCTGTGTTTGTTGAGAAAATACTTTGCTAGAAGTAAAAACCCGAGAGGTGGGCGGGATGCTCCCAGCAAGACAAAGGGAGGATTTTGTTTGCAACTCCAGGGAGGAAGTGGGGGGCCAGGGGAGGGCGGAAACCCTGAGCGCCAGAAGTGACCCCTCCCCATGACAACCGGCTCCCTCCACCAAAATCTTGAGTCAGGTTTACCAATTCATGGAATGCTTGAAGTAAGTAATGAGGAAAACAGAGAAGGGGCCGGGTCTTATCTCCAGGGAGCTGTGGGGGCAAAACGGATAGTATTTCAGGATGAGAGAGGTGGAGGGAGAGAACACCTGAGGACAGAATGCTCAGGGACCATCAAAGCCCAGGAATCTCAGAACCACACCTCTTAGGAGTAGATCCCACTAAGGGACGACCTGGTTGAGCAGGCAAGAAATTGTAGCTTAGTGTTCTTATTTCCTGGTTCTTTCCTTGTTGACCTGCAGGCTCAGTTTAGATACCACTTCCATCAGGAAGTCCACTCTGATTTCCCAAACGTCAGTTAGAACCTGCAGCTCTGAGTCCCTCCCATGTATTCTCATCATAGGAGTTTTCACCCTGCGTTAAAGTTGCTTATTTGGATGTCTAGCTTCCTAATATACTATACTTTCCATCTGGTCAAAGCTAAGTCTTTTATACCACTGTGTTCCCCAATCTGGCACAGCACCTTACACACTGTAGGTTCTCAACGTGTGTTCAGTACCTGATGGCGTAGTAGAAAAAGCAGAGTCTTTGGTATCTTGTAAAAACCAGGTACAGATCCTGACGCTAATACTTCACAAAGCTGTGCAATTCTGGGCATGTTACTTAACCCCTCTGAGCCTCACTCAGCTCTGTGAATGGAAGATGAAGGTCAGGGTCAGTATGAAGACGGAACGGGAGGTTATGGAGAAAGCGCTGCCTGGCCATATTTGGTGCTGAGCAGATGCTGGCTCCTCGATTCGGTCTCTGATCTTTGGCCCATCTCTCCCATCCACACATCCCCACCAAGTCAAAGCCCTCAGCACCTTACAGCTCTTACTTTGTCTCCCAGCTTCACACTGTTTCTATTTATTAAGCTCTTCCTCTGTACCAATGTTCCAAACTAGGAGTTAGCAAACTACAGCCCGCAGACCACATCAAGCCCAGCACCACATTTTTAAATGGTTGAGGGGAACATTTCTTAAAGGAATATTTCATGACACATGAAAATTATTTGAGGAGTTCCCGTTGTGGCTCAGTGGTAACGAACCTGACCAGTATCCATGAGGACTCAGGTTTGATCCCTGGCCTTGCTCAGTGGGTTAAGGATCCGGCATTGCCGTGAGCTGTGGTGTAGGTTGCACACGCCGTTCGGATCTCGCATTGCTGTGGCTGGGGCGTAGGCCAATAGCTGCCGCTCTCATCAGACCCCTAGCCTGGGAACTTCCATGTGCTACAGGTGTGGCCCTTAAAAAAAGAGCAAAAAAGAAAAAAGAAAAGAAAAAGTATTTGAAATTCAAATTTCAGTATCCATAAAGAAGGTTTGATGGGTGCCCAGCCACACTCTTTTTTTCTATTGCCTGCGGCTGCTTTTGCATAACCGCAACAGAGCTGAATAGTTGAGACAGAGACTATACGGCCCACAAGGCTGAAAATATTTACCATCTGGCCCTTTTGAGAAAACGTTTGCAAACCCATGTCCTAAGCAGCTCCCACGTCCAATGATTATTAAGCCCTCGTGTGTGCAGCATGTAATCAGTACTAGTAACGCCCTCACTGTACCGCTGAGGAGTATGAGATGGGGAGAGGTTAAAGTGACATGTCCAAGGTCACACAGCATGAAGAGCTGGGATCAAACTCCTACTGCCTCTGGAGTGGTGAGGTGACTGGGGACAGCTCTAGGGAGCCTGCACACCGTGCTGGGGAGTCTGACCCTGAAGGTTCGTGGTCAGGGGAGTGATGGGACACTGAAAACCCTTGGCAGTCACTCTGGCCATTGAACTGATGGAGAGGGAGGGAGGGAGGGGAGAAGCAGCACAGAGTAGGGACTGGAGCTCAGCTTCCTGGGTTTGATTGCAGCCAGCCACTTATCTGTATTACTTGGGCAAGCTACTCAAAACTCTCTCGGCCTAATTTCCTCAGCTCTACAATAGGGGGAATAATAGAATCTAGACTTCTCCCTTATGGAGTTGTTGTGAGGACTGGAATGGAAACTGTCTTGTTAATCTGCCTTTGGGGCACAGAGCGGCCCCTTGGTGTTAGCTATGGGCATGTCTATTATTCATCCCGACAAGAGGCTGCTGCTCCTACTCTGTTCCAGGTGCCCTTCCAGGCAATCAGGATATAAAGAGGATGAGAGACGAAATAACCAGATCGCCTTCCTGCCCTGAAGCAGCACTCAGTCGACGGAGGGGGACAGGGAAGTAAATCAATACCAGGGAGCAGTGACCGTGGGCTGTTACCACGAGCAGAGACAGGAAGCACCTCATTCTGACTCCCCCCTTCGTGGCTCAGGTTCTCACTCCTTCCTGAACACGCCAGGCATCCCACTGGTTTGCCTGCGGCTCTTCTCCCCGCACACCGTGCTCGCCTGAGCAGAGAATACTATGAGCACAGGCAGCAGTCCAGCGCCCTGGCACGGGGCTGCGTTTGCAAGACTGTCGAGCACAAATCAGCCCCAGGCAGAAGGCCCCTGGGAGAACCTGGGCAGGAAAATAACTTGGCCACTTCTACCTGCCAAATCACAAAACAACAAACTCACAGGAAGAGTTATTGATGCTGAAAAGCCTACTGGGTTCCAACCTGGAAACTCTTGTTCACTGGTGAGCCTTTGAGGTACAGTAAGAATTCTCAGCCATTAGGAATTTCATCATATTAGGTGCCAGCATCTCTTGCTTGCCCCAGTATGTTTTTAACAACAACTTATTTGCTTTTGATGTGTCATTTACAAACGTCTTTTTATGTGGATGCGTATGGAGCCGTGCATAGGAAAAGGACTGGAAAGATACACCAGTGACTTTCAGCTGGGATGGAAGTGGGACATTTGGAACACGGAAGGGGAAAGCAGAGGCTGTTTATTAGTATCACCTAATTATTTTCCCCCAGTCCTCATGCTTGCCCTTTCCCCTTGGGTAGAATGCCTCAAGTATATGTGTATTTTAAAAGCTCCCCAAATAATTCTGATATATATGCCCCTCTTTCCACTCCCCCACCTGATTTATAACCATTAATATATACCAAATGTTAACAATAGTTGCAGCTGAGTGTAAGAATTAAAAGTTTTTAAAATTCCTACCTTTTTCCTTTGCTGATGTTATTAAAATCCTACCTAAGTGTAATAGTTAAGTGTGTTGGTTCTGGGACCGAACTACCTGAGTTTAAGTCTAATAGGGGCAGGTCACTGTGCCTCCGTGATGTCGTCTATAAAAGGAGGAAAATAATAGTAGCTCTCTATTTGGGTTGCTGTGAGAAGTAAATGATTTAATACATGTAAAATTCATTTTTTTCTTTTTTGTCTTTTTCCTTATCTGGGGCCACACCCGCGGCATATGGAGGTTCCCAGGTTAGGGGTCTAACATGAGCTGTAGCTGCCGGCCTCCGCCACAGCCACAGCAACATGGGATCTGAGCTGCGTCTGCAACCTACACCACAGCTCACGGCAATGCCGGATCCTTAACCCACTGAGCAAGGCCAGGGATCGAACCCGTGACCTCATGGTTCCTAGTCGGATTCGTTAACCACTGAGCCATGACGGGAACTCCTAAAGTTCTTAAGATAGAACCTGGCATATGGGATGTTTGGTATCAGTTACCCATTATTATTAAAACATAAGGAAAGAATAGTAATATGCTTTTTAATCATAGAATATTTTGGAAGCTAAAATAGAATACTTGAGATAAAGAAACACTGGCAGAAATAGAGACTTGTGATTCCTAGGTAAGTGCGTGTACAGAGGTCTGTGCTCTGGGAAGCTGGTTAAGGAGCAGCTAACCGGTACCCGTTTATCCAGTTTACGGTTATAAATATTTTTAGTGTCTAAGATCTGAAGTTTGCTACTTTGATTTTATTTGACTGTGATTTTGACACATAGCATACCTCTAACTAAACTTCATAAATTTCTCAGGTTCTAGGTCAGTGGGGGCATCCATCAAATATGTTTATGATGACCATCTGAGAATCAGAGCAGAAAAACCAGTCCCTAGAGAAATCATGCAGGCATGCACTTTGCAAACTGTGCCCTAGGAAACCTTAAGGGAGTAAGAAAATAAAATAGATATACATATATAGATAAATAATTTATATTATACATATAGGAGCCCTGAGATTATATAGTGTGTATACATACACACACACACACACACACAGGTATATACATATGTGTGTGTGTGTGTATATATATATGTAGAGAGAGAGAATATCCATGATGTTTGCGAATATTACTGAAGCTGAATGGCAAGCCCAAGCCCTGTTTTCCTCAGCTGTGAAATGGGAAAACAATAGATTCTACCTGATTCTGTTTCGAACATCATATTGAAAGGAGAGTAAAGACAGATGTGAAAGCGCTCCGCAAACTTAAAGTGAAACTTGAAAGTGAGGAATGGTGGTTATGATTAGGAGGAGGGTTAATGCAGCATAAAAGAAAAGCCACGCAGGCTGCTGGCCCCAAAGGCTACAGCAGCAACAGGAAGGAGGTGGCTGGGCTTCCCCTTCCGCCTTGTTGGTTCCAGCTCAGAAACTCCACCCTGGCTGGAGAGAGAAGATTGGGCCCCGTTGAAAGGCACCTCAACCATTCTCTTTTTTGTCAGACACAAAATGCTACTCTCTGTTTCGTATATGCAGTTCTCTTTCTTCTCTCCCAGCTGATTTTTGCTTTGGTGTCTCTGTACGGTTATTTGTTAGCAAGTTACCTAATAGATAACATTCACCAATGCCAAGCACTGTTCTGGGACTGCCTGAGTAACTCATTTCTCCTCCAGTAACTCTAGGAGACAGTTTTTCATTATCTCCATTTTACAGAGGAGGAAGCTGAGGCACAGACAGGTTAAGTAATTTGCACAGTCTTTAGTGGTGGATCTAAGATTCAAACCCTAGCTGTCTGGCTGCAGGCTGTTGATACTCTTGGTCACTAAACAAGAATTCCTTTCAAACTACAACAATTAAGACTGGGAAGAACAGGCTCCAGAAAGCCCACCATACAGCAATCCTCTAAGCTCTCAGATGACCACCCAAAGCAGAGGATTTGCTGAGACTGGGGTGTAGGGCCCATATCTGCCAGCTGAGCTCAACCCGGAGATCCCTTTTGGGTGCCCGAGCCCTGGGAGAGCGAGGAGAGAAGTCCATGTTGTCTGACTCCACAGCCTGTCCTGCTCATCGTGAATCTAAACCATCTTGAAAGGAGCTCGAATCGGCAAAGGATTTTTAGAAACAAAGGTTGAAGCAGGATGTTGGTGTTCCGGAGACTCCGCATTCAGAATCAGTTTCCACCCCATGCTTCCGGCAATTGGGGAATATGACCGTAAACACGTCAGTATCCAGAAGCAATTTGCCAAAGACCCTCTGTTTCAGGAAGAACGCCCAGCCCTCCCTGCTCAGGGAGCAGCTGAGATCATCTGGTGCCAGGTGATGTTCACAGTTCTGACAGTTCCTGGGATCCATTCCTCCAGGATTTTGGACAGTGTCTGCTCTGAAGGTAGCCTTTCCTCTCCCAGAACATGATGTAATTCTCCGATCCTAAGCCTCAAATGGTTTGCAGATTTTCTGGGGTGACTACTTCCTGTGTTCTGAGATCCCAGGGCAGTGAGAGCATTCTGCCTGAGAGCTGTGGACAGCATTTACATGGAGAGCTGCTCATATCAGCCAGGAGTGCTTGGTGGCAAGTAACAGAAAACACGATGTATATACATCGATGTACACAAGAAAGTGGAGTTTGCTGGCTCATGTAACTGACTGTCTCTGGAAAGATTTCAGGTGAGGATGGATAGAGCGACTCAACCATGTCACACACACACACACACAAAAAACCTTTCTTTTTATCTCTTTTCTCTTCTTTCCATGATGTCAAGTTCATTCTAAGGCTGGTTCCTATCAAAGGAGCAGAAGGACCAGTAGAAACTACAGGGAGCCAAGCATGCTTCCTTGTTCAGTTCCAGCAGGAGCAGCTGTCCCAAAATATTAAATGAAAGTCCTGGGCCTCTGGTTGGATCATCTAAGGTCATATGCCCAACTCTGAACACCATGACTGCTTTTTTTTCTTTTTATGACCCTCGGAATATGGAATTTTTTTTAATTTTTGTGTGTGTGTGTGTGTGTGTGTGTGTGTGTGCGTGGTGTAATTGAAGGTCCCTCACCGGTCCTGCTTCCATGAGTAGCTGCAACAGTGGGAAAGGGGAGGGGAACCAGTCCCCAAAGGGAGGGGTCATCTCCCTAACATTCCCTTTGCACATAGAATGAAACAGACAAGCACAGGAGTTCCCGTCATAGCTCAGTGGTAAAAAATCTGACTCGTAACCATGAGGTTGCTGGTTTGATTCCTGGCCTCGCTCAGTGGGTTAAGGATCTGGCATTACCATGAGCTGTGGTGTAGGTCGCCGACATGGCTCAGACCTGGCATTGCTGTGGCTGTGGTTTAGGCTGGCAAATGCAGCTCCGATTTGACTCCTAGCCTGGGAACCTCCATATGCTGTGGGTGCAGCCCTAAAAAGAAAAACAAAATAAAACAAAGCAACAAGCACTGAGTCACTATTGTGGTTAGAAGTCAGCAGTAATGGAAGGGGGAGGAACAAGTGGAGAGTAGGGGGTGTACCTGAAAAAAACAGACCCACAGACCCTCCAGGAACTGCACTGCTGAGGAGGTACTTGGGTCTGCTTCGACTCAAGAGGAGTCAGAATATCCAAAGTGGTTTAGGAAGGTCAGGTCATCAGGGATGGAGGAAAGAGGAAGGTCCATGAGGTGGGGGCTGTTTGTCCTTCCCCTGCTGGAATCCCTCAAATCCCTCAGGTCAGGAAGGGGACAATCTGCAGCCCCGGTGGGTAGGTCTGGTGCTGCCAGATGCTCCAGGCAGGGAGCTAGAAGGGGGCGGACAAAGCTTGCCCTCTAGAGAGAAACGATGCCCCCAGTTTCTCAAACAGGGTACAGTGGTCCTTGATCTCCTTTAGCTTGTAGTACAGTTTGCTTGTAGTGCAAGCTTGATCCCCTTAAGCTTCTTCTTGCAGGTGTCCTTGGAGCCAGCACAGATCATTTTGCTCTTAAGACCACAGACTCAGGTGTCTAGAAAATAAGGCCAGGTCCTCCTTTCACTGTCTTTGCTGTCCTAGTTTGTGTCATAGAGAGCACAGTGGTAGTCACTGGCTGGCAACGCCCTGACAAAGCTGACATGGGGTCATCAGCGGCCTGATCACGTCACCTACCAGGATGGGCTGGCCCTCCTTCCACGGGTTCTTCTTGTCCTCTTTCAGGCAGGAGAGCACCACTTTCTTGCAATCCTTCACCTCCTCTGGTGTCGACAGCTTGTGCACCAGCCTGTCACTGAATACCTGATGCCGCCATCAGAGACAGCCACACTGGAGCCTATGTTTCCAGAAGCGAGAGGGATGTAGCAGAGCCAGAGCTGAGGGCCGCCTCCCTGCTGCAGGGATCCTACTCAGACCAGGATGGCTTTCGATCACTCTACCCCTGGACCTGGAAAGCAGGCACCACGTCTACCCCAGTACACGGTTCCTTTCATTTCCAGACATGACTTTTTCTGGCGTCATTACAAATACCAAATGCAGCTCAAGGCAGCAGTAAAGTAAATGGCAACTGCATTCCTCTCGTTGCTCAAGGCAAGACCTTGGAATGCTTCTTGACTCCTTCATTTCGATCACTCTGCTCCATATCCAATCAATCATCAAACCCTGTTAGTGCTACTGCAAAATACATCTAGAATTGGGCCCCATCTCACTTCATCCTCAGTGTCCTCCTGGGCTAAGTTATCTTCATCTTCCATCAAAATACTTCAATAGCCTCCTACCTGGTCTCCTCCTACTTTCTGCTCTATCATCTCATCTACAGAGAAGCCAGAGTAATCTTTTTAAAATAGTTAAGTTACATCACGTCACCCTTTAGCTCAAAAATCCTCCAGTGGTTCCCCTATCACTCCAAAGAAAAGGCAAAAGACCTAACAATTGCTGAGGCCACCCTATATATTCCAGCTTGTTACCTCTTCATTCTCATCCCCTAGCTCTCTCGCTGGCTCACTCTGCTTCAGCCAGACTGGCTTCTTGCTGCATCCCCAAAACATCAGGTGTGCCTTTGTGTTAAGGCTTAGATAGGTGCTATCCCCTCAGCCTGAAATACGCTTCTTCTCAATATCTTCTTCGTTCATTCCCTTTGTCCAAAAGTGATGTTATCAGAGAGATGCTGCATAACCATCCTTATGAAAACATACCTAGTCTATCTTTAAGGCACTAACTTTGCTTTATTTTTCATAGCACTTACCATTACCTAAAATATTTAAGAATTTATTTACACATCAATTTTCTCCTCTCCTAGTTATTCTAGTTCTATGATAGCAAGGTTGTGCACCACTGTAGCCCCAATATCTAGAACCATAAAGGCATTCAATGAATAGTTACTGAAAATGAATGAAAGATTTTGAACAAATACACACAAGAGGAAGTGGTTAATAACAGATGAAAAAGTGTCCAGACTTTCCAATAAGAAAAGAAACTGGCCAATTTCTTGTTGACCAAGAGAATATCTTTGTCTATTAAATTGACAAGTGCAACCAAATAATAAATCCATTGCTGTTGACAAAGCAATGAAATTGGTGTTTTCACTTATTATTAGCAACCGATCTTATTGATTTATTTAATAGATATTTATTGAGTACCTACTATGTATGAGCCATTGGGTAATTTTCCAATACTCTAACCCATAATAAAGTTCAAAGTCTACGTGTTTGTCAGGATAAACTAGGTGAGCTATGGTAACAAATTAACTCTGGAATCCAGTAGACTGCCACAACGAAGGTTCACCTCTTGCTCACTCAACATACCTCCCTCAAACTGATGGAAAGGTAGTATTCACATGTCACTTCCCCTCACATTTCTTTGTCCAGAACTAGTCACACATCCCTACCCAATTGCAAGCAGGCCAAGAAGTGAAGTTTTCCACAAGCCCCAAAGGAGTAGAGAAACAGATGTTGGTAATTATTATTAGTATCGACCATAATTTTTGATCAAGAAATATTACCACCCTACTAGAATAAACTAAAATACATAAAAGGCTACACTAAGGGAAATATTTATTGATGTCTTCTTTATTATTTTGATAGACTGAAAGAATGTTAAATGTTGACTAATGAAGAAATAGACAATGGAACCTATAGGTTAACCACACAATATATTATTATGCAGTCATAAAAATGACAGTTAATGAAGAATATATGGAGACATATCTATATGTAATTATTATAAAGTAGTAAGTAAAAATTAGGAAACAAATGAATGGATAATGTGATTACACCACCATAGAAATACACCTAATAGAAATACTCTAAAAAAATACAATTATTGTATTCATTTAACAAATACCTCCTAGATGCTAAGCTCTACAGATTTTAGGATAAAACATACTGTTTGGCCTGGAGGAGCTACAGTCTTATAAGACTATTTATGGTGAATTAAAAGAAACCCCTTTCTAAAATTAGAAGAGTTTTTCTAATAATTTTATGGTTGCACAGAAGGGTGGACTTTAATTCCATTTTGACTTGATGTTTTAAATACACACACACACACACACACACACACACACACCAATGAAACATTACTCAGCCATAAAAAAAAAAAAAATCTTGCCATTTGCAACAACATGGATGAAGCTGGAGGGTATTATGCTAAGTGAAATAAGTCAGTAAAAGACAAATGCCAGGAGTTCCCATCATGGCTCAGCGGTTAGCAAACATGACTAGCACCCATGAGGACGCGGGTTTAATCCCTGGCCTCACTCTGTGGATTAAGGATCCAGCATTGCCATGAGCTGTGGTGTAGGCTGCAGATGCGGCTTGGAACCCAAGTTGCTGTGGCTCTGGCGTAGGGTGGTGGCTACAGCTCCGACTGGAACTCTAGCCTGGGAACCTCCATATGCCTTGAGTGCGGCCCTAAAAGACAAAAAAAAAAAAAAAAAAAAAAAAAAAAAAAAAAAAAAAAAAAAAAAAAAAAAAAAAAAAAAAAAAAAAAAAAAAAAAAAAAAAAAAAAAAAAAAAAAAAAAAAAAAAAAAAAAAAGACAAATACCATATGGTCTCACTTATAAGTAGAATCTAAAAAAACAAACAAAACAAAATGAAAATGGTCTCAGATATAGAGGAAAACCTGGGGGTTTGTCAGGGGGAAGGGGTGGAGGTTAAATAAGTGAAGGTGATTAAGAGATACAAACCTCCAATTATCAAATAAATAAGCCTTGGGAATGTAACACATGGCAAAAAGAACATGGTCAATAATGCTGTAATAACTTTGCATGGGGCTACTGGACTTTGTGTGGTTACTAGACATATCATGGAGAGCATTTCATAATGTATGTAAACATTCAATCAGTAAGTAGTATACCTGAAATGAACAATACTGTATGTCAACTACATTTCAGTATAAAGAAATGAATATATAAATAAGGAAAATTTTAAGAGAAAGTAACCCATAAGAAAATACGTACTTCCCCATTCAGGCACAACTACACTGAAGGACAAAAAACATCTCCATGTATTTCAGAACCTTTCACTAGGAGACGGCACTACCCCATTGAAAGCCACTGACCTTCACGGTCTGGTCTGCCTTCTCTCTCTGATCTCAGCATCAGCCACCCTGCACTTCACTCACTCTGCTCCAGCCACGCTTGTTTTCCCTACTGTTTCTGGACCGTGCAAGCACATTTCCACCTGGGGTCTTTGCCATGGCACTCTTTCTTCAGGGAGCCACGGGGCTCACTCCCTCACTCCTTCAGGTCTTTGCTCATATGTCTCCCTCTCTCTCTCAGTAGGGCGTCCCTGACCACCGTCTTGAAAATACCAACTTCTTTCCCTAGACGCACTCTCGTTGCCCCCACCCACCCTACACACGCACTACTTAGTTTTCTCCATATCACTTACCATCTGACGTATTAGGCATTTTGTTTATGTGCTATCATCTGTGCCTACTCCATGAAATCACAATGTTTTCGAACTTTTTTTTTTTTTGGTCTTTTTAGGGCCGCACCTGCGGCATGTGGTGGTTCCCAGGCTAGGGGTCCAATCCGAGCTACAGCTGCCAGCCTACGCCAGAGTCACAGCAACACCAGATCCAAGTCGAATCTGCGACCTACACCACAGCTCACGGCAATGCCGGATCCTTAATGCACTGAGCAAGAGGGATCGAACCCGCAACCTCATGGTTCCTAGTTGTATTTGTTTCCGCTGAGCCACGACAGGAACTCCTGAACTTTTTTTTTTAAAGCATGGTTGATTTACAATGTTGTGCCAATTTCCGCTATACAGCAAAGTGACCCAGTCACACATATACACGCATTCTTTTTCACATACCATTCCTTACCACGTTCTATCCCAAGAGAGGACACAGTTCTCTGTGCTGTATAGTAGCAGAGATCACAGATTTTTACTCTATTGTATCCCCACTATATAAATGGGTGTCTGAAATACAGTGGGTGTTCAATAAATATTTATCATGAAAACAATGAATGAGGAGTCTGTACTGAGCAACTGAATGAATTTCTGCAGACACTTAGCAATTGAGGCATTGTTCCTGAATGAATCATTTGCTTCTACTGCCTGTACCTGGCTCCTCCCTAAAACTTCTCTTCTCCCACATGCTTCCCCCTAGATACTTTCTCCATGCATCAGTCTAATGCTTGCTCTGGCTTCGTCCATCTGGATTACGGATTTGTGTCACTCCTGACATGATCATATTGTGACAGCTTTCTGACAACACCATCTGGTTCTCCTCTTCACCCTCTGCACTGAATCTTTCTCTTCCACCTTCCCAAACACTCCCCAGCTTTGTCCACAAAGGTACTTCCCCTAATACGCCCATCCTTTAAGAGTAGGTTCAAATGCCTTCTTCTTCCTCAAGGCTGCCTGATCCACCATCCAGAAGTTAGTTTCATGCTCCAGAGACCTGATCATTATTTGTAACACCTCTGCCCCTGTTACAGCCTTTGCTGTATAAAATCTCGTGTTCATCTTATCCTTCCTGCCAGAGTTTAAATTAAGGGCAGAGAGTAAGTCTTGTTTGTCTATTGCTTCTCCCATGGTACATGGAAGATGGTCAATGAATATTAAATGAGATCATTTACGTCAGGCCCTTATTGTGGTTCCTGGCAGATGATGAATGTTCAGTCAATGCTGGCTGCTAATTCCAGCTCATACACAAGCGAGGCAGAGTTCAACTCCACCCAGAGGAAAGCGTCAACATTTGAGGTCCACTAGGGGGGTTCTGAGAGGTGGTGATATGTCTGGTTCCTTATTTCTCACTCCCTGTGCCCCTTCCAACGTGCAGCAAGTGTCCCATGTTCCCTGGCCCATCTGAGTTCCCCACAGCTGTGCTTCTGGAGAACTGACAGCTTCCCATCTCATGTGCTTACAGATGTCTATACCTGTCACAAAAGCTTGCTAGGCTATTTGCATACACAACCCATAGATGAGGGAGCTGGTGCTTAATGCTCCTGGGGCCGACCATCAACCAACACAGATGGGAGTTGTTGGGGAAATGGTCAAGACTTCTTGACTCCCAGTGGGACGATTCTGAAGAACGTTCATCCACCTCGTTTCTCAGAAGGTCCTTTCTGGGACTGAGTCCCTATTACCCTCAACAGTAACATGCTTTTGTGTTTTCCCTCTTCCCTGACTTACCTCCCCCACTTTCCTTAACTGTGCCTTCTGGGATAACTCCCCAAAACTACATGCTCTCAAGTCCTGCTGTGGGAGAACCATCATTACTCAACATTTCTGAAGAAGTGGCTGCCCAGACCATTAGTCTGACAAAGCCCTAAATGCCTCCCATCCTCACACACTTCCCTGTGGTCAATCAGCACCAGCTCACTGGCCCCGGACACATCAATGATGGGGGAGGGGTGAGGAATCCTTGGGTTATTTGCAAAGACGAAGAGTGGAACGGAAAGGTACATGTCGATTTTATCCTAGGTTTGCCTCTATCCTTATAAAAACTGTTCCTAGGAAATGGTTGCAGTGACCTACCGCTCCCACTGTCGGTTGTGATCAAGCACTTAGGTCTCTGTAAGGAGCTATCCTTACCTTATGGAGACCATCACGCTATGAAGACACAATGGATTCCCTGGTTTGTGGCTCGGTTTTCTTGGTGTTGTATGTGTTTGTCAAAGAGGCTGTCATGCAGATGGCCAAAAAGCATGAGAAAAGATGCTCAACATCACTAATTATTAGAAAAATGCAAATCAAAACTACAGTGAAGTATCACCTCACACCAGTCAGAAACTTCGGCCATCATCAAAGTCTACAAACAATAAAAGCTGAAGAGGGTGTGGAGAAAAGGGAACCCTCCTACATTGTTGGTGGGAATGTAAATTGGAGCAACCACTATGGAAAACAGTATGGAGGTTCCTCAAGAAACTAAAAATAGAACTACTACATGACCTAGCAATCCCATTCTTGGGCATCTATCTGGAGAAAAACATAACTCAAAAAGATTCATGCACCGCAGCGCTCACTGCAGCAGTATTTACAACAGCCAAAACATGGAAGCAGCCTAAAAGTCCACCAACAGAGAAACAGATAATGAAGATGTGGTACATATAAACAATGGAATACTACTCAGCCACAGAAAGAATGAAATAATGCTATTTGCAGCAACATGACTGGACCTAGAAATGATCATACTAAGTGAAGTAAGTCAGACAAAGACAAATATAATGTGAGATCACTAATATGTGGAATCTAATGAAAATGATATTATTATGACTTATTCACAAAACAAAAATGGGCTGAAAGATTTTAAAACCAAACTTCTGGTTAGCAAAGGGGAAATGTTGGGGAGGGATAAATTAGAAGGTTGGGATTAACATATACACACTAGTATATATAAAACAGATAAGTAACAAGGACCTACTATATAGCACAGGGAAATCTATGAGAAAAGAATCTGAGAAAGAATAGATATATGTATATGTATAACTGATTCACTTTGCTGTACACCTGAAATTAACACAACATTGTAAGTCAACTCTACTCTTATAAAATTGAAACAACAAAAAAGAAGCTGTCATGTGTTGACCAAAGCTTGGTCCCTCTCACTGAGCACATGACTAGATCATATTCTTCAGCCTCCTTTGTATTAGGTGTGGACATGACTGAGTTCTTTCTTTTTTCTTCCATTTTTTAAAGTTCTATTGAGGTATAGGTGGTTTACAATGTTGTGACAATTTTCTGCCATACAACAAAGTGACTCAGTTATACATGTACACACATGCATTCTCTTTCACATATGACTGAGTTCTGGCCGGTGGAATGTGAACAGAATCAATGTGTGCCACTCCCAGGACTGGCCATTAAACTCCCCATGGATGATCCTCTGTGTCCTTACTAATCTACTGCCTGGAAGCAAATGACATCATGCCCCCAGGGCATGGCAGGACTCCAAGTGGCAGGAGGTTGAGGCTGCTGGAGGCGGTACCACGCAGAGGGTGCCTACTTTGGCTTGACTGTGAGAACAAATAACTTTTATTGGGTTAAGCTACTGAAATTCCAGGGTTTGCTACAGCAACTAGGGTTACACCAAACAATGCAAAATTGGTACCTAGAAGTGAAGTACTGGCACTTAATCTAAAATAATGTGCTGGACAGCTACATGTAAAACAATGAAACTAGAACACTTCCTAACACCATGCACAAAAATAAACTCAAAATGGATTAAAGATCTGGATATAAGACCAGATACTATAAAACTCTTAGAGGAAAACATAGGCCAAACACTCTCTGACATAAACGATAGCAACATCTTCTCAGATCCATGTGTCAGAGTAAGGACAATAAAAAGAGAGATAAACCAATGGGACTTAATTAAACTTCAAAGTTTCTGCACAGCTAAGGAAACCCTAAACAAAACGAAAAGACAACCCACAGAATGGGAGAAAATATTTGCAAATGATTCAACTGACAAGGGATTAACCTCCAAAATTTACAAAC
>PVHT021183619.1:7634755-7724603 GCA_004024745.2 Catagonus wagneri | reverse complement strand
CTACAAATGCTGGAGGGGGTGTGGAGAAAAGGGAACCCTCCTGCACTGTTGGTGGGAATGTAAGCTGGTACAACCACTATGGAAAACAGTATGGAGGAACCTTAGAAAACTATATATAGAACTACCATATAACCCAGCAATCCCACTCTTGGGCATATACCCGGACAAAACTTTCCTTGAAAAAGACACTTGCACACGCATGTTCACTGCAGCACTATTGACAATAGCCAAGACATGGAAACAACCCAAATGTCCATTGACAGATGATTGGATTAGGAAGGTGTGGTATATATACACAATGGAATACTACTCAGCTATAAAAACAATAAAATAATGCCATTTGCAGTAACATGAATGGAATTAGAGACCCAAATACTGAGTGAAGTAAGTCAGAAAGAGAAAAACAAATACCATATGATATCACTTATATCTGGAATCTAATATTCTGTACAAATGATCCTTTCTACAGAAAAGAAAATCACAGACTTGGAGAACAGACTTGTAGTTGCCAAAAGGGTGGGGGAGGGAATGGGATGGTAGGGGAGTCTGGGGTTAATAGTTGTAGACTATTGCCTTTGGGATGGAAAAGCAAGGAGATCCTGCTGTATAGCACCAGGAACTATGTCTAATCACTTGTGACGAATCTATATATGTATGCATAACTGGGTCACCATGCTGAACAGTTGAAAAATTGACAGAAAACTGTAAACTAGATAACAGAAAATAAAATAAAATAAAGATCCAGTGTTGCTGCAGCTGCAGCAGAGGTCACAGCTGCAGCTTGAATTCAGTCCCTGGCTGAGGAACGTCCATATGCTAAAGATGTAGCCATAAAAACAAACAAATAAACAAACAAAAACCTTGCCTGAAAGCCATCAGGATTTTTGAACTTGTGCTGTCTGTTCTCCCTGCTTGGCAACCTGCAAATTAACCCTCACTTTGCTACAAACACCCGCTGTCAGTTTGGCTTTCTGCACCTTGGGCCCACAAGCCAGCAACAACTAGCAAGAGGAATTCAGCCTCCTCTCTCTACTCTCCCTCATATCACAGGACAAAGAAGCTGTGGTGACAACAGCAGAGAAGTGGAAGAACACAAATACATTTACTCCTCTGTCACAGAGCCTGCCCCACAGAATCCTTCACCCTCCTTCATCTCTCCGTTGCTCCCATGGTCCATGGAGTTGGAGCATCTGTTCACTCTGTCCAGCCTATGGATATTTTGCTCAGGTACCAGAGAAGACACAGCAATCAGATGGATGTCCTGAACAAATGTGTCTACTTTGGCCATCAGACAGAAATGTTTATGGGTGGAAAAACCCCAATACAAAACACAATGTTGTGCTTCATGAATAGACCTGGCCCAGCCTGGAAAGTCACCATTCATCCTGAGCTGGGGGATGAAGGATCCCACATGTAATTGTATTCCTTTCCAAAAAAGATGGTTTGTTAAATGTATAACTTAACACAGAAGTTCCCGTTGTGGCTCGGCAAGTTTAGAACCTGACATAATCCATGAGGATGCTGGTTCAATCCCCAGCCTCACTCAGAGGGTTAAGGATATGGCATTGCTGCAAGCTATGGCATAGATTGCAGGTGCAGCTCGGATCTGGTGTTGCTGTGGCTGTGGTGCAGGCCTCAGTTGCAGCTCCAATTCAACCCCTAGACTGGGAACTTCCATATTCCGTAGGTGAAGCTGTTAAAAGAAAAAAAAAAAAAAGGAATAACAACACAATTTGATTTTATATGGCTTAAATGATATGGAGAATTTACTGTCTTGCTTAACAAGTAATTCTGAGGTAGACAGAAGTAAAGTTAGTTAACTCAATGGTTCAATAATATCAAGAAAGACTCAAGATTTTTATAACTGTCCCAGGTCATTCTCACTTAGCAGGTCACCTTCGACTCTGGCTACCTCACCTCATAGTCACAGGATGGCAGCCACGGTTCCCGACATTCCACACAAATCTCACAACATCCTTTGGAAAAAATAGTCCTTTCCCATGTGTGTGTGTTATATGAAAGGAAAAACCTTAGTCAGAAGCACCCTGTATCTGAGTACAAGTTAAGCTGTTAAAACAAGAAAACTTAAAAATATGATGCTTCAAACAAGAAAGGCGTTTGGTTTCCTATCCTGTGCCAATCCCAGTGTATTGCTCTGCCATACCCTGGAGTCATGCTCTTGTTTCAAGTTGGGTCACTAATACCACTTCCCAGTCCGCAAAAAGGGGAAACGAGAGAAAGTGAAGAATAACAATCTCTTGATTAAAAACGTGATCTAGAAATTAGAGTCATCACTTTTTCTCACATCTCATTGGTCAAAACTTAGTCACATGGTCATATCTTGCAGCAAGGGAGGCTGGAAAGTGTAGTCTGTAGATGAGCATGTGCCTAGCCAACACTTGAGGAGTGTTGAAAAGAAAGGGAAAATGAATTAGAGGAGGAGGTTAACCTCTGCCACACTCTCCTAGTAGATTTCTGCTTGGTCTCATTGGGCGTAATTACTTTGCACGATAAATCACTCATTACATGAGAAAAGGGACAACTGCCACAAATGGCTTAGACCAGGGTTTCTCAGCCTCAACACCACTGACATTTTGGACTGGCTAATTCTTTGTTGTGGGGACTATCCTGAGCATTGTGGACTATTTCTCAGTATTCTGGAGCTCTACCCACTAGATATCAGGGGTGCAGCCCTTCCCCTGGTTGAAACAACCACATGTGTCTCCAAATATTGCCAAATCACATTTAGGAGAATCATTGGCTTAGATCAACCAGAATTTTACCCTGGAGCAGGATTATGTTGCTTCTTCCTTGAGTCATATTGGAATAAAAGGGACACAAAATCAGAGCAATTCTAACAGGCAGGATGGGGGAAAGAGCAACCAACAGTGCCTGCTATTGTCAATAATAGAAAAAAAATGTCAAAAACAGAGATCCTGTGAGATCATCTTTAATGAAATAATTTATTTATTCAATATACATGTCTTAAGAGCATACCCGGGGCTAAAGTGTTCCAGGTATTCTAGGCTCTGGAAATACAGTTGTAGCAATGCAAAATATAACATTCCTGCCTTTACGAACCTTGCATTTTAGCACAGGGCTACCTAACAGTGAAGAGTCAGCTATGGAGGCAACATAGGGTAGCACTGGAACACAGGCATCAGAATTAAACCCTCCTGCACCCAATTTCTGCTTCTGCCACTTATTATGAATTTGTCTCTGGGCAAGTTGCTTTCAACCCTCTGAGTTACACTTTTCTTATCTATAAGGTGAAATGAATACTATCCACCTCTTGGGTTATTTTGAGGATTAAATGAGGTATACTCCATATATATTGGTCTCTAAATAAATGTTAGCTGTGTTATAGCAAAAGAGCACTAGACTGTGTGTCAGAAGCTTTTCATTCAACAAGCAATTTGTTGAGCATATACTATATACCAAGCTCAGTTCTAGATACTGGCATTGTGGAAAGTCAAATAGCTGAGGCATATATTCTGTCCTTAGAGGCACAAACTCAATGTCTAGAGGGATGGTGCTGGGGTGGGAGATGAGAAGATGATTATAACCTGGGTACTGGTCCTAGTTTAATCCTACAGTTTTCATTTCAGCTTTTGGATCAATGCCTGGCACATAGTAGATGCTCAATGAAGTATTTATTGATAGAATATCTCTATACAGTGAGAATAAAAATTCTGAGTCACAAAAATGTTTTGAACTACAAAATCCTATGTAAATGTCAGTGAAGTCAGGACTATTGATAATCATTTGTCATTATCAAAATAATTAATTTATATGGAAATTGGAAATATCTAAGTTTTTTTGAGCGCTCATAAGCCATTTGACTCCTTAAATCACCTGACATCTTATTTGCATTATTTTCCTAGTAAACTCTTTCCCCCATAGAATGGGAAAGTAAACTTTGAACCAATTCATATCCAAATCATGGGCAAATATAAGTAGGATCCGAATGAATGGACTTGCATTATGTAATTTTCCTGGTTTTTTCTTTTTTTTCTTTTTTATGGCCTTACCCCAGGCCAGGGGTCGAATCCAATCTACAGCTGCTGACCTCCACCATAGCCATAGCAACTCCAGGCCTGAGCAGCATCCGTGACCTACACTGCAGTTTGTAGCAGCACCGGATCCTTAACCCACTGAGCAAGGCCAGGGATCGAACCCGCAACCTCACAGAGACAACGTCGGGTCCTAAACCCGCTGAGCCACGACAGGAACTCCCTTCTGGGTTTTACATTTCTTTAAAGTTATGTTAAATTCATTCATTTCATCTATAAAAATAGAGCCAAATTTGTTAGAACATGTTTCGGCTGAAGAACTGGAAACAGAGTAATAACAAATGACAATCTAACAAATTCTGAAAGTTATTTGTGACAGAATTGAGTTTGTCCTTCCAATTTGGTTATAATTGTTTTATTCCGAATTTTACTGTATATATATATATATATTTTAAGAGAATCAAACTGTTTACACTTATATTACCTCTAAGTCTTCAAATGTAGCTGTAGTTAATAAAAATCAGGGGGTAACTGAAAGTTTGAGGGAAAACAGAGGCCCAAAGTAACAGCGTGCTGCAAGCGGGGGCTGCAGGGACTATTATCACATCTTGTTTGTCTAAAATGTTTAATTTAAATGTGGGAAAATAAAAAAGTAAAGTGTTTTGTTGAGTCCCTGAGGCCAGAAGTAGAAAAAGCAAAGGTAAGCTATATAGAGAAGTCAAGCTGGCAGAAAATTTCTAGACGAGATTTGGCTTAAAAATGTAAGTATATTTAGTGAGAGGGAAACTGTGAAAAGACCGAAGTACCCATTCCCCCTTGCACATTCTCCCAGTTGATTCTGGGTATGATTTGTGAGATTAGAGTAACCACTACTATATTAAAAAGAGAAGAACTTTAAATTTTCCCCTTGCTACTTTGCCTGAAACATGGGTCACTGCCCCGAGGTATATGGCAGTGCTCAGATTACAGCTTCTGCTAATTAGATGGGTTTTTTCATGCATGGATAACTGCATTTCTTTTTATACCCTATGATCTATTTACATGTTGTTTCCATTGAAAAGATCTGTTGAAATAAGAAGCATAAGCCTTAATCACCAAGCGCATTTTTTACATATTCAAAGCAAAGCAAAAGCTCGAATAAGAATTAAAGTCACACAAACAAGCAGGTCCAAGGGAGTTCCTCTTTAAGCCAACTGTTGCTATTATCTGGTTTGGCCTCATTGTGAATCTTTGGGACAAAAATCTTTTTTGAAGAATTCTTCACAGTCAGAGCTTACTGTACATAATGGACAACTTTGGAGGATCTGCCACCCACAGCCTGGCATTTGTGGCCACAGCTTCTCTCGGATGGCCTCTCCGTAACCCTAGCTCTCATTGGTCTCCAGTGACATCTGGTCCGTCTGGCCTCAGGATGGTACCAGCTTCCTACTCTTGTTAATCCAATAAAGCATCTTCACCTCTTTTTTGTGTGCTCATAGCCCTGTCCATATCTCCATAAAACATAATCTCTCTGTTAAATTTTTATGCCCTACAGGTATGCCACTTGTTTCCCGCAGGGGCTCTGACAACCACACTCCTTATAGTAATTCCTATTGCTCTTCTCACAAATCCCCATTCTTTTGGGTTCCTGGACCCAGTTTCAATGTGTGTATTCTGGAGGTGGGGGGGGGTGAAGCTCCCACACCAACAAGCAATTCTCCAGCTACCACCTGGGTGTCCTACAATTCAATTCAACTCTGAGACCGTCCACCCAGAAATAGAATCAAGTCCCAGAGATTAAGGGCTCAGCCCCACAAGACTGACCACCCCTCCTTCAGAGGCCAGTCACAAGCCCAAGCCATCACCTGCACGGTTGACCCACAAGCTACAAATGAGGTTTCCACAACCCCCTCCTCGGATTTGAATAATTTGCTAGAGGTGCTCACAGAACTCAGAGACACATTTTTCTTACTTCATCACAGATTTATAATAAAGGAATAATTCAGGAATAGTCAGATGGAAGAGACGCATAGGGCAAGGCCCGAGGAAATTGTGTGCAGCTTCCACGACCTCTGCAGATGTGCCACCCTCCTGTCTCCTAAAAAGTTCACCAACCCAGAAGCTCTCTGAATCTCGTCCCTTTGGATGTTTATAGAGGCTCCATCGCACAGGCACGAGTAATTAAGCCATTGGCCATGGTGACTCATTTACCCTCTAGCTCCTCTCCCTTCCCAGAGGTGGGGATGGGACCGAAAGCTCCTACCCTCTGATCACAAGGTTGACTCCACTGGCAACCGGGCTCATCCTTAGGTACATTCCAAAAGTCACTCATTAACACAGCAAAAGACACCATCATCACCATACTTAAGAAATTCCTAGGGTTTGGGGAGTTGAGAGTCAGGAACTGTGGAGGAAGACCAAATATATATGAAAAGTATGTTTTGGTGATCTGAATGACCAAAGACATATTTTTCTTGCAAGTTAAAATATCAGAGCCGCAAAGTTCATGGTTCTGGAGGTCAGAAATCCAAAACGGGTTTGACTGAGCTAAAATCATGGTGTCAGCAGAATTTTATTCTCCTGGAGGCTCTAAGGGAGAATCCATTTCCTTGCCTTTTCCAGATTCTAGAGCCCACCCACATTCCTTGGCTCATTGCCCCTTCCACCCTTTGGAAGCCAGGAGCATGGCATCTTCAAATCTCAACCTCTGCTTCTGCCATCATATCACCTTCTCTGACTCTCACCCTTTTGCTTCCCCCTTTCCCTTATAAGGCTTCCTGAGACTAGGTTGAGTTTGTTCAAATAATCCAGGATCAACACCCATCTCAAGATTCCCTTTTTTTTTTTTTAAGGACTGCACCTTCGGCATATGGAAGTTCCTGGGCTAGGGGTCAAAATGGAGCTATAGCTGCTGGCCTGCACCACAGCCATGGCAACACTAGATCTAAGCTGAATCTGCAACCTACACCGCATCTGCGACCTCTACCACAGCTCACGGCAACGCTGGATTCTTAACCCACTGAGTGAGGCCAGGTATCGAACCTGCATCCTCATGGATAACGGTAGGGTTCTTAATCTACTGAGCCACAATGGGAACTCCCCATCTCAAGATTCTTAATCCACAAATGCCCTTTTGTCATAAAAGTAACATATTCTCAGTTTCAGGGGTTAGGACATGGACATCTTTGTAGTAGGAGAAATCTTATTCTATCTCCCCCATCTCCGAGGCAAAGTTTCCCTTCCCAGTACTCTGTTCCTACATGCTTTATCTTACCTATCTTCCTCACAGCATTCCACCAAGTTTTATCTGTCCTGAGTCCCACTCCAACTCAGCTCTGGGAGGCCAGAGAGTCTGAGGAATTAACTAGTACCAAGCAAGGGGTCCAAAGGAGATAATAGCTTTTTGTGCTCCTGCTCCCACCATATGTTCACATTTTCAACCTGATCAATCATGCCTCAAAGAGAATAATAATATAATGGGGCTTTCAGGTATTTAGTGAGGAGATTATACAAATTGTGTCTTTTTGTTTTGTTTTGTTTTGTTTTGTTTTGTTTTGATGGCTGCACCCTCGGCATATGGAAGCTCCTGGGCCAGGGACTGAATCCCAGCTGCAGCTGTGGTAACACCAGATCCTTTAACCCACTGGGCTGGGCTGAGGATCATACCCACACCTCTCCAGCAGATTCTTCTTGTTCTTTTGTTCTTTTTTTTTTTTTTTTTTTAGGTTTGCACCCATGGCATATGGAAGCTCCCAAGCTAGGGCTCAGTTGGAGCTGCAGCTGTCGACCTACACCACAGCCACAGCAATGGCAACCTGCAACTTACACCACAGCTAATGGCAATGCTGGATTCTTAACCCACTGAGCGGGGCCAGGGATTGAACCTGTAACCTCATGGATACTAGCCAGTTTTATTACTGCTGAGCTATAATGGAAACTCCTACAGGTGATGTTATAGAGCCCATCTGACTTTCCTTCAAAACCCCAATGTAGGATGTTGTCTTCCTGGAGATTATGACCTTTTGCAGGAATTAGACATTCTTGTCCAGTAATAGTAGTTAGGAATTTGAGTTCTGGATTCAAATCCTGCTTGAATTTAAACCCTTTAGTTGCCATTCATTAGCTACGTGGTCTTGGTCATGTTACTTAAGCTCTCCATATGAGTTACAACAGAGGATAAGATGTGCTACCAAAGACACCCCAAAATATATTGGTTCAAGCAAGATAGTTTATTTCTTATTCACATAATAATCTAAAGATAGATTTAGGGTACGCATGTGGCTTTGTCCCATAAGCTCATCTAAGGACCAGGTTTTTACAGTTATTTCTGTTCTTCCCAGCTTGCTGACCTTGCTCTCATGATCAAAGGTGGCTCACTACTGCCTCACCCTTGTCTAAACCTGGGGACAAGGAATAGAGGGTGCAGAGAGTAAGCAGCTTCCGTTTAAGAAGGAACCCTACAACCATAAACAAAACCAAAAGACAGCCCATAAAATGGGAGAAAATATTTGCAAAGTGACCAACAATGGATTAATTTCCAATATATACAAACAGCTCATGCAGCTCTATATTAAAAATAAATAAATAAATAAATAAATAAATGGGCAGAATATCTAAATAGACATTTCTCCAAGAAGACATACAGTTGGCCAAAAAACACATGAGAAGATGTTCAACATCACTAATTATTAGAAAAATGCAGATCAAAACTGCAATGAGGTACCACCTCACCCAAATCAGAATGGCCATCATCAAAAAATCCGCAAAAAGGAGTTTCAATCCTGGCTCAATGGAAACAAACCCAACTCATATCCATGAGAATGCAGGTTCCATCCCTGGCCCCACTCAGTTGGTTAAGAATCCAGCGTTGCCATGAGGGGTGGTGCAGGTCATAGACGTGGCCGGATCCTGCAGCGCTGTGGCATAGGCTAACAGCTGTAGCTCTGATTAGACCCTTAGCGTGGAAACTTCCGTAAGCCATGGGTGTGGCCCTAAAAAGACACATATACAAAAAAACTAAATTAAAAACATAACTACCATATGATCCAGCAATCCGACTCCTGAGCATATATCTGGAGGAAAGCATAATTTGAAAAGGTATATGCACTTCAATGTTCATAACAGCGCTATTTTCAATAGCCAAGATATGGAAGCAAACCAAATGTCCATCAACAGAAGAGCAGATAAAGAAGATGTGGTTCATGTACATGATGGAATATTACTCAGCCATTAAAGAGAACAAAATAATGCCATTTGCAGCGACATGAATGGACCTATAAATAATCATACTAAGTCAAGTAAGTCAAAGACAAATATAACATGATATTTTGTGATATCACTTATATGTGGAATCTATTTTTAAAATGATGCAAGTGAACTTATTTACAAAACAGAAAACAAAATTCACAAACCAAATCGAATTATGGTTGCTGAAAGGTTGGGGGGAGGGATAAATTAGAAGTTTGGGACTAATATATACACACTACTATATATAAAATAAATAACCAACCAAGGACCTACTGGATAGCACAGGGAATTCTACTCTATATTCTGTAATAACCTGTCTACGAAAAGAATCTGAAAAAGATTGGAAATATATATATATTTATAACCGATTCACTTTGCTGTACACCTGAAACTAAGACAATGTTGTAAATCTGCTATACTCCAGTATACAATAAAAATTAATAAAAAAAGAGTGGAACCCTGAACTTGCAGATGTCATTTCTACTCACATCCAACTGGCCAGGATTCAGTCACATGGCTGCATCAAACTGCCAGGGAGGCTTGGGCAGCTCTGGATCCAGCCCAAATTCACGGGCTGTTATTTAAAGAAAGGAAGAGAAACGTACATGAGGAACACTGAGGAGTCTCTGCCACACTCTCTGCAGTTTAGTTTTCTCTTCTACAAAATGAGAGCATGGTTTTGATGATTAAACGTAATACACGGAGAGGGAGTAGAACTGCGTGTAGCGCGTAGCAGGTGTTTGGTGAATGCGAGTTTATATCGTGATGTTACATGCCTCCCAACTTCCCCTCCATGCTTGGGTCACAACGTATGCTCCAAGGTAAGTGTGGTCATGAATGATCCAGGGACACTGGAGGCTCACTCCACTGGGTCCTGGACTCCTGGATGAGGAAGGACTGGCTGGGCTAAAGATACAGGGATAGGGTACACTGCCTGGCACTGACACAGAGCCTGGCTCCCCCAAGGTACTGGACAAAGGTGGGGTGTGATGAATTACGTTATCTCCTTATGAACACGGAGCAGGTTCAGCCTGAAGAGGAGAGTAAGGAAGGAGAGAAGCCAAAGGCAGAAAATGATGGGGAGGAGGAAAGGAAGACAATGGAGGGAAATGAGAGGGACCAGCACTTTGTGTGAATTACAAAAAAGACTCACCTTCCTCAAGACACGTTACTGCCTTCTGTCTCAAGGTGGTTGTAATATACGAATGTAGGCTGAGTATGATATGAATGGTGCCCTCTAGAGTTGTTCAGTTTACAACCTGTATGAACTGTCCTAGAAAAGCCATATAAAGGTTGAGGGGTTGGGGGGTGGAGCGCAAGGGAATGGCAGGAAATAAGAAAGAAAAGCCACACTGGTAAGAAGTATAAGGATAGAGATTAGAAATAAATGTGATGTTATCAATTGAACTGGGTCCTCCTCAAAATTCATATGTTGATGGCTAACCCCCAGTATGACTATATATGGAGCTTAGGTCCCTTAGGGAGGTAATCGGGTTAAATCAGGTTATAGGGGTGGGGCCCAAATCTAATATGACTGTTGACTATAAGAAGGGGAAGTGAAACCAAAGATCTCTCTTTCTGTGCATGCACAGAGAAGATGAGGACACAGTGAGAAGGTGGCTGTGTATAAGCCAAGAGAGAGGCCCCACCAGAAACCAACCCTGTAGACACCTTGATTTTGAACTTCCAGCCTCTAGAACTATGAGAAAATAGATGTCTGTCACTTAAGCCACCCAGTCTTTTGTTATGATAGCCCAAGGAGAGTAATCCAGTGGGAAAAAGAGAAAAGGTTCATCACAGTAGAAAGAAAACAGAGATTAGAGAAAAGGGCGGTCCAGGAGGGAGAAGTTGGGTTCTTTTCTTCATGCTGTGCACCTAAGACTTCAGGATGGAGTTTCAATAAAAGCACAGCCCTTACAGGTTGGTTCAGTCCTTATAAGTGAGGCACTACTGCCACCTGGTGGCAACATACTTAATCTAGTCATGCATTCATTCAGCAAACATCTCTTGAGCGCCTGCCCTGTGCAAGGAAGGGTGATAAGCAAATGGGATATTATCAAGCACTGATTAATACCTACTCTGTGCTGAGCTCTGTCTCACTGACTTACATAAAAAAGTGGTTTAAGCTTTACCCCACAACCCTCTGGGCATTATTATCTCTGTATTACAGAAGAGGAAACTGAAATACTGAGACAGTCAGTAACTTGCCCAAGAGGCCACAGCTACTAAGTGAGAGGCATCCTTGAACCAGGCAGTCTGACTCCAGAACTCTTTACAGACATGTTCTCCGCCCTTACAGTTTCTTATTAATAAGAGATAACTAACCAGTTTAAAGGAATTGTGTAAAATACTAATAATTTAAAATGTGGACCTATTGTTTTATTCTTTATCGATTCTATTTTTTGATTCACCATCAAGGATCTTCCTCTTCACTAAAAGAAGCCACATTCAACTGACTCACTGGGTTAGGGCACTGGTCCAGATTAGAAGGATTTTAACAAATAGAAAGTCCACATTCCATAGGAGCTATTTTAGGAGATAAGTAGAAGGCAGAACAGGAGAAGGGAGAGACAGAGAGAAGTTAGAGAGCTGCCCAACAGGACAGCCACTAGTCACTGCTTAAAATTTAATTTTAACCAATTAAATTAGATTGAATCGTAAATTCAGTTCCTCAGTTGCAATAGTCACATCTCAAGGGCTCAAGAGCCACGAGTAACTGATGCCACCATAACAGACTGCATCAATATAGGACATTTCCATCATTGCAGAAAGTTCCATAGGGCAGTTCTGCCATAGACCCCTTTTCCTGAGGAGTGGGGTCCTCCCCATGGCTGATCTGAGCGTGGGTCACAAAGAGACCTTCTTACGACTGGGACTCTGCACACCAGTGACAAAGTCAGAGAGCAGAAGCGCAATAATCCCAAAGGAAAACAGACCTATCATCCTTCCTGTCCGCTGTCTCAGGGTTGGGCTGAAAGTGAAGAGGCTTAGTCTCTATAGGACTTGGCTCCTTTTCCAGGTGATGGGAAGAGGGGTCTCTGGACCCTTCCACTGGGGCCCAGAGCTGGCTGTAGAGTGCTGTTGATCACGCCTTCCAAGGGTCTCCTTCAGGGTGTCCGCCTGCTTGGCTGGTGGACAGAGAAGGCAAGACAACTTCATCTCCCAATCTGCATTTCGCTCAGGGCCATTGCTCAGAGGTACTGCTCGGTTCAGTTGTTCTGGAGCTGCCTGTCACCACAAACAGAGTTGTGTAGGCCTCTGAGTTCTTGGCCCCGCCCTTGTGTGCCTGTTGAGTAAGTTCTTGTGTGTGTGTGTGTGTGTGTGTGTGTGTGTGAGTGTGTGTGTGACCATTAAGCTTATTTTCTCATACTTGAGCCTCTGAATCTCCTTACTTTCTCCACTTAACAATAAACTGGAAGAGATGGGTAATTTAGACAGACTGGTAAAATGAGATTTTAATTTAGGCCGGAAAGAAGTTTACTAAAACAACACAGACAAACACACCGAATGGGGGCAGCACCTGAGCTAACTACTGTTCCACCCCACTCGGCGTCACCACCTTGCAAGTTCCTTGTCTGGTATGTGTTCCTTCCCTTGCAATCCCTCTCCAATCTGACTCAGTCCCATAGTGACACCTTGCGTCAAGTCCGTTAGTCTCCCTAAAGATTTCCCTGCTCTAGGCTCAGTCTCCTCCAAAACACTCTTCAGCCAAACGCGTTTAACAAATAGTCATTGAGCATCTACTGGCCTCAAATTACTGTGCTCCACCAGGGAGACGTAGAAATATAATGAAATAGATATAGACATAGAGCTATAGAGTGGAATGTATTTGTCAATTACTATTCCTTTGGTGGCAAATGATGGAAAATTCCAACTGGCTTACGCTGAAGAGGGGAATGCATTGGCTCGTGAAGTCTAAGAGTACATCTTGGATTTAGGTGGGGTGTAATCCAGAGGCTCAAACAGTACACCAGCAGACTCCCACTCACTCTTTTTTCTCTCCTTTTTTTTTTCTAAGCCACACCCACAGCATGCAGAAGTTCCTAGGCCAGGGTTTGAACTTGACCACAGCAGCGACAATGCTGGACCCTTAACCCGCTAGGCCACTAGGTAACTCTATCGCTCTCTTAATTTTGGCATCCTTCTCAGACACAATTGTACTTCAGTTTTTCAGTGGGAACGTGTGTCTCTCCCCAGCAGGCCATGTCATGTCCCTGGGTTCCCCCTGACCAGACAGACCTGGCTCACCTGGTCCCCTCTGAGTGGGGCTCCTTAGCGCTACCGACTAGATGCAGATCATGGGCTACTCCTGAAATGGGGGAGAGCTGGGTCACAGAACTGTTGCCAGAGAAGGGGCACTTGAAGTAGACAAAGACGGCAAGTATCTCAATGGTATAAGCAAGACATACCGAGAACCTGGAGAAAAAAGTGCCTAAATCGGTATGCAGATCAAGGAAGGCTTTATAGCAGAGGGTAAACCTGAGTTGGCTCTTGGAAAAAGAACAGGAGTTCACTGGGAGGACAGGGGAAGGGGTGAGAGAGGGAGGCGGGGGGTCCCAGCAGTGCAGCAAGAATAGCCTATGCCGTCCCCAAAAGAGAATGAACTATTTATCCATATTTTTTGCACCAGGCAAAAAGTCTGGTTAAAACCAGGTCCTGAGCGCTATTCACAACAGCCAAGACATGAAAACAACCTAAATGTCCACTGACAGATGAATGGATAAAGAGAATGTGGGATATATATGTATGTGTATATTACATATATATATATACAAACACACATATATACACATACAATGGAATACGACTCAGCCATAAAAAAGAACAAAATAATGTCATTTGCAGCAACATGGGTGCAACTACAGACTATACTAAGTGAAGTAACTCAGGAAGAGAAAGACAAATACTATGTGATATCACTTATATGTGGAATCTAAAATGACACAAATGAACCTGTCTACAGAAACAGACTCAAGGACATAGAGAACAGACTTGTGGTTACAAAGGGGGAGGAGGCTGGGGTTGGCAGATGTAAACTATTATACAGAGCGGATAAACAACAAGGTCCTACTGTATAGCACAGAGAACTATATTCAATATCTTTTGATAAACTGTAATAGAAAAGAATTTTTTTTTTTTGTCTTTTTGCCTTTTCTAGGGCCACACTCGCAGCATATGGCGGTTCCCAGGATAGCGGTCTAATCGGAGCTGTAGCTGTCGGCCTACACCACAGCCACAGCAATGCGGGATCCAAGCCACATCTGCAACCTATACCACAGCTTATGGCAACACCGGATCCTTAACCCACTGAGCAAGGCCAGGGATCGAACCTGCAACCTCATGGTTCCTAGTCGGATTCGTTAATCACTGAGCCACAACGGGAACTCCAGAAAAGAATAGTTTAAAAAAGAATTATATATATATGTGTGTATAACTGAATCAATTCACAGAAATTAACATAACATTGTAAATCAATTATACCTCAATTTAAAAAATAATAAATTTTAAAAATAAATTAATAAATTAAAACCCAGGCTCTGGAATCCCAGTTCTGCCTGGTCTGAATCCCAGTTCTGAAACTTACTAGCTGCATACTATTGGCTGGTTACTTAATAACGTAAATCTCTTGGTTACTTAACCAGGACAGTGCTCATACGTCACAGTTTTCCCATCTACAAAATGGGGAAAGTAATAGTATCTACCTCATGGGGTTGTTGTCAGGATTAAATGAAATGTGTTAATATATCTAAAGCACTTAGTATAGGGCCTGACACACTGAAGGTGCTAAAAATCTTAAAATAAAATGTGTCAATTGATGAATGCTGTGCTGTATCGTAGTTTCAAATAACAGCCTACTCACAGTGGGTTAAGAATCTGACTGCAATAGCTCTGGTTGCTGTGGAGATGTGGTTCGATCCCTGGCCTGACATAGTGGGTTAAAGTAGCCAGTTTTGCTGCAGCTGCAGCATAAATTGCAGCTATGGCTTGGATTCAGTTCCTGGCCTGGGAACTTCCATATGCTGAGGATGCAGCTAAAAAAATTAAAAATAATGGCCTATAACGATTTTGTGTAAGGCAATACCAATCAGATTTTTAAAAAAAAAATCACAGCAAAAGAACAACAATTTCTCTTTCCCGTGCTCATTTATACAGGCAACATTATAGGCCACAATATAATCCCTTTTTTTCTCACATATGAATTGGCCTCTATCCAGTCACACTGTCTCAGCTGTTATCCCACAGTTCCTCATTTTATAGGAAAAGTATTTCTCTTTCTGGCTTTTGTTTCCTAAGGTCTAATCTTGCAAACTTATTTTAGCAAAATGTTGCTCAATTTAGCCCACCCAGCCTCACGAGACAACAACCTGACCCAAACAACCACAAAGAAGAGGAATTTAACAGATTCCTACACACACACAACCCACTCTGCCTGTGTACATTTTATAATGTCAGGCTCTGAAATCCGGTCAATGGTCCTATTATTCGTAGTCTCTGTGTTAACATTTTCTTAATTAATTAGCGAACGTGTACACATTAGGGCCAGAGGTTCTCATTCTCGTTCTTTGGAAACCCTCCAGCCTCCACCCTTAAGAAACAATGACTCTTGAAATGGTCTAATTAAAAGGAAATATACTTCATTTTTAAGGTTTGGTGCAGTGGGGGAAAGAAAGGAAGTTAGAAAAAAAGTTTGTGGTGAGGTCAGGCTACTGCGGGGCAGTGCGCATAAAGGATGCTCTCTGGGGTCGCACTGCCTGGGTTTGAACCCAAGCTTTGCCTGTTCCAAACTGAGTGACCGAGCAAATGACTTATTTATCAGAGATTTGGTTTCCTCCTCTGTAAGATGAAGGTACTGATAATGCCAACACCATGGTAGTAGTCAGTCCCCAAGAAGGACCCCACCTCCTGGCATTTGTGACCACATTGTATCAGGGGGTTTCTTTCTTTCTTTTTTAACTTGAAAGTATTTTTTTCCTTTTTTCAACATTTAAAAATTTGTGAATTTTTTGCTTTTTAGGACCACACTGCAGCATATGTAAGTTCCCAAGCTAGGGGTTGAATTGGAGCTGTAGCTGCTGGCCTACACCACATCCACAGAAACCCTGGATCCAAGCCGTGTCTGCGATCTACACCACAGCTCAGAGCAATGCCGGATCCTTAACCCACTGAGCAAGGCCAGGGATCAAACCTGCATCCTCATGGATACTAGCCAGGTTTATTACTACTGAGCCATGACAGGAATTCCCTATTTTTTATGTTATAGTTGATTTACAATGTTCTGTCAATTTCTGCTGCATAGCAAAGGGACTCATTTATACATATATACACATTCTTTTTCTCACATTATCCTCCATCATGTTCCATCACAAGTGACTAGATATAGGTCCCCGTGCTGTACAGCAGGACCTCACTGCTTATCCACTCCCAATGCAATAGTTTGAATATATCGACCCAAAACTCCCAGTCCATCCACTCCCTCCCCCATCCCTTATCAGGGGTTTTCTGTGTGACCAATTAGATATTGCACAGTGGTAGCATGTCACTTCCAAGACTCAGTGATGCTAGCTTAAAACTGGAGAGAAAACTTTCCCGTGGCTTCTAAACCCTCCCCTCTTAGAGAACAGGAAAGTTCAGTGAACCCCCACCCTGATCACCAGGCCAGGATGCAGTGAGCAGCGCCGGGGCACACAGGCATCTCGTGTAAAAGGCAATGGCTTTATTCTTTTGAAATAAATTGGGGGGTTCAAGAAGCGTGAGTTGGAGTTCCCGTTGTGGCTCAGTGGTTAAAAAGCCCGACTTGTGAGGACACAGGTTCGATCCCCGGCCTTGCTCAGTGGGCCAAGGATCTGGCATTGCTGTGAGCTATGGTGTAGGTCGCAGACACGACTCAGATCCCGCGTTCCTGTGGCTGTGGCGAAGGCCGGTGGCTACAGCTCCTATTTGACCCCTAGCCTGGGAAACTCCATATGCCGCTGCTAAGGCCCTAAAAAGACAAAAAATAAATAAAAATAAAAATGAAGAAGCACGTGTTTTCTGAATTTGCCTTTGATGTCTGATTTTGCTCTTTAACTATCAACCCCACCGGAAGTATTTTCCTTTTCAATTACTGAAAATTTACCTCTTCATTCAAGAATGGCTTTCAGAGTGGGATGGACACATGCACACAGCAATCATTTGGGTGCAGGTGGAAAATATTAACTCCCTAATATTATTTATGTATCTGCTCTGTTTCACAGGCATGAATTCTGAGACACAAGCGTAAGCAATTATATTCTGTTCTTCTACTGTTCTTTTAAATTCCCTTAGTGGGGAGTGTTTCCTCTGCCCCCGGTTAAGACCGGCAGACGCATGACTTTTCTGGACACTGAGGTCACACAAAGCTCTAGGGTCATGTTTCACAAATTGCAGCCTCAATGCAGAAGGCAGAATGTGTCGTAGACGAGCAACAAGAAACCAGCAGAATTAAAGATTCTCCTAGTCCGAGATAAAGTGGATGCATTGACTTAATGAACAAAACAAAACAAATCAGTTCTGACAAGAAGGTAGCCACTCCGCTTCTCTGTGTAAAATCAATATTATTAAGGTGGTTATTTAAAATAAATGTTTATATTCATTACCATTGACAATGCACTCTGCCCTCAATGTATTATGTGCCTTAGATATTCATTCATTATATTAACCCATGTAGAGAAGTTATAAACAAGCCAATTAACATTTATTGAGGGTATGCCACAAATTTTTACTGATATTAGCAGTTAAGAAATTAAAGAGACCCCCGCTTTATGGTTCAACACAATCCTTCTAGGTTGATGTCCACTGACCTGTAGCATATGGAGGTTCCCAGGCTAGGGTCAAAATGGAGCTGTAGCTGCTGGCCTACATCAGTCACAGCAATGCGGGATCAGAGTGATGTCTGTGACCTACACCACAACACTGGATCCTTAACCCGTAGAGAAGGCCAAGGATCCAATCTGCATCCTCATGGATGCTAGTCAGATTCGTTTCCACTGAACCACGATGAGAACTCCCTGATCTTTTTACTGAATTCCTATAGCATTTGCAGACTGGTCCGGCTGAATACCCTTTAATTATTCAGTCTCCCACTCTGATCTTCAGCAGTTTCATTTTATGGTCTCCATTTTCCCAAGAGGTTTATGAAGTGCCCAGGAAGAAGCAGGCATCCATGCTGCGTGGTACCTACAGAAACTGTCTGATAATGCTGCCAAGTTGTGGTTATGCTGAGCATGCCCACGAATCTGGAAGATTTGCTCCGTTCGATTCCTTAAAGAGCAGAAATAAAAAGCCAAAGCTATCACCAACCATCATTTAATTTCCAATTTGATATTATTCTAGTTTAATGATTCTGCCCAGAAATAAAGAGGAAGCGTTTGGGGACTGAGAGACTGAGAAAGTCTGGGAAGCCAGACCATCTTAGACCAAGCAATAACCTCAGCTTCCATGGCTGGGGCTCTTCTTTCTGCCAGAATTCTTCCTTCCTTAGTTCCTTCCTCCCACCCCTCCCTTATGTTATTCCTTCCCCCTCCACTGAGGAGGCACCACGCTGTTTGTACTGAGCTGGGCGCTGTGAGAGCATCAAGGGAACTAGCTCTAATGCTGGCTTAGAAGACACTGGCTACCTTAACTCCTCTGTGAACAGAGGGAGAGAGGTTGAAAGACACAAATGCAAACTAACTGGAGGTCAAGAAATAGATACAGTTGATTCTCCTTATTTGCAGCAATTATGTTTCATAAAGTTGCCTTGAACACAAAATTAGCAAATCCTGAACCATGGCTCCTGGGGGAAATACAGTAGGTTCTCGAGAGCCTCTGATCATGACATTTTCATCAGCCGGTCAATACAGAACCTTGTCTCGTGTGTGTGTGTGTGTGTGTGTGTGTGTGTGTGTGTGTGTGTCTGTCTGTCTGTCTGTCTGTCTGTCTCAAGGCACCTTATTTACGTTGCTTCTTTAACACCTAACTCATGGCCAACAGCACTCAAACTCTCATCTGGACAAAGTTTATGTAACACACGTACCTCCCCCAAGGGGCACATCGCAGCCTTCTCATCCTTAGCTTGGAGGGTGTTTTAAATAGCGAAATCATCAGAAAAATAAAACATGACAAATGTGAGAGACGTGACACCGAATTGACCACACAAACGACACATGTTCACAGTGTCCAAGAAACAGAAAAGGAGCCTGAGCTCTATCCCAGCTGGGAACGTGAGCCTCTGGCAACTGGAAATGTTCTCAGCTCTGTGTGTCGCTGCAAATGACCACAGAAGGACTGCAAGGATTGCTGTGGGGGCAACAAACACATTTTTGCAAGTAGACAAATTCACAAAGATGAAATCTGCAAATAGCAAGCGGCACATCAAAACCTGAATACAATGTGTTCACCAAAGACAATTTCATAGAAACACTACCTTAGACCAGAAAATCATGCTAAAGTCCATCCACCATAGAATGGATAAAGAAACGGTGGTCTGTCCATACATGTCATACTACACAGCAATGAGAACACATACTGCGTGTGCGTGTGTGTGTAACATTTGCACTGAGGAAAACAAAGGACCAAAAAAGAAAGGAAAATACATTGGGGGAAAAAGCAAAAAACAAAAAGTAAAAACAACAACAAAAAAACCCCAAAAGTGGAGCTCCTGTCCTGGCGCAGCGGAAACAAATCTAACCAGTATCCATGAGGATGTGGGTTCAATCCCTAGCCTTGCCCAGTGGGTTGGGGAATCCAGTGTTGTCGTGAGCTGCGGTATAGATTGCTGATGCAGCTCGGCTCCAGTCCCAAATTGCTGTGGCTGTGGTGTAAGGCAGCAGCTGTATAGCTCTGCTTTGACCGCTAGCCTGGGAACCTCCATATGCCACTGATGTGGCCCTAAAAAGCAGGAAAGAAAGAAAGAAGGAAGGAAGGAAGGAAGGGAAGAAAGAAGGAAAGAGAGAAAGAGAGAAAGAAAGAAAAAGAAAGAAAGGGAAGGAAGAAAGAGAAAGAAAGAGAGAAAGCGAAAGAGAAAGAAAGAGGAAGGAAGGAAGAAAGAAATGAATTAAGGAAGGAAGAGAAAGAGAGGAAGAAAGAAAGAAATGAATTAAGGACAGAAGGAAGAGAAAGAGCAAAAGAGAGAGAGAAAGAGAAAGGAAGGAAGAAAGAGAAAGAAAGAGAGAAAGAGAGAAAGAGAAAGAAAGTAATGAACTAAGGATGGGAGGAAGAGAAAGAAAGAGAAAGAGCGAAAGAGAAAGAAAGAAAAGAAAGGAGGAAGAAAGAAAGAAATGAATTAAGGAAGGAAGAAAGAGAAAGAGCAAAAGAGAGAGAGAGAAAGAAAGAAATGAACTAAGGACGGGAGGAAGAGAAAGAAAGAAAGCAAAAGAAAGAAAGAAAGAAAGAAAGAGAAAGAGAAAGAAAGAAATGAATTAAGGATGGGAAGACGAGAAAGAAAGAAAGGAAGGAAGAAAGAGAAAGAAAGAGAGAAAGAGAGAGAAAGGAAGGAAGGAAGGAAGGAAAGAAGAGGAAGAAAGAAAGAAAGAAAAAAGACATTGGGGAAATATTCCTGGAGAAAGGGACGGTGAACAGAGGTGAGAGTAGGTCTCCTAGCCTGGGACCTGGGTGAGCACAGCTGAGCTCGGCAAGATGTGTCCGTGAGAAAGGAAGTGGGTCTGGCTGGAGAAGAAGCTGCACTTGGGAGCCAAGAGGAAGTAGCTTGGGAGGGAGGTGGAGGCAGGTGGAGGAGGAATTTCGTGCCTCAACTTGATAACTGCTATCTGCGGGAGGCGTTCAAAAGTCTACTATGTGAACTTCTTACATGAGTTACTCAACTCCAAATACTAAGTTAGGTAGGCCTTTTATAAGAAATGACAAAATGGTAGGTAGTTCCTCAAACACAGGTTTGTAGATGAGAAGAATGTTTAGGAAGAAAGCCTTTTGGGTTAGTCTTTGCTGAAAATCTATTTCACCAGCAAGCAGTAATAACCTATTCTGTTGGTGAAACAAAACAAAACAAAACAAAACTGGGCTCAAAGTCAACCAATCTGAGACAGAAATGTTGCTTTTAAAAATGCAGCCCTGTAGACACTTGTCAAACCCCACACATGCTTTAGAACAAAAAGTCTAAGTACCTGTTCTGATGAAATACCCTTGGCTACTTTGCAGGGAAAATACAAGCAGAGCTGGAATCTCTGAGTCGGGGGAAAAAAAAACTACCATTACAGGTGAACCTTGCTATCAGTCACACCCAGAAAAGAAACAGAAGCAACTGAGGGGAAAATAAAGTATGGTCTAAACCAGTACTTGGAACGAATTTTTTGCTTGTAACTTGAAAAGGGCTTCCCTCCCTGCCTGAGCCACCTTCACCTGACACAAGCTGTTTTTGGGTTTGTTGGGTTTGTGTCTGTAAGTAGAGATTTTGGGTTGCTCCAATGACTGATTTTTGGCTTGCTGCAATGACTGATTTTTGGCTTGGTGCAAAGGTCCCACAGGAAATTCCTGGCATGGGTTAAAGCTGTCCAGACTTCAAAGCAGCACAGGAAAACCTGGCTACAATATGTCCACCCAAAGACTCCTTCTGGAATGTCCATTGCAGCACTTTTCCCAGAACTGAAAAATCACCCTAATGTCCACCCACGGCAGAATGGAGAAAGAAATCATGGTATGTCCACACATGTCATCTATGCAGCAATGAGAATGTGCAACCCGGAATTGTACACAACAATATGGAGAGTCACACAAGCTTCACGAGGATCTCTTGCATGTCCATTCACACAAGGGAAATATAAAGAGCAGAAGCGGTACCACAAGTCAGATGACTATTACTTCTGGGGATTAAGATTTATAAAGACTAGAAGGGACTTTGAGGAACCATCTAGGGCGGTTGTGGTCATGTCCTGGGTCTAATCTGCCTGCTGCTTGCACCAGTGTGTTCAGTTCATAAAGTTCAGAGAGCTAAACACATACGACAGGTGCATTTTTATGAATGGATAGTTTGCTTCAAAGAAAATGTTTTTTAAAGTATTTGCTATTAGCAAGATGGTGGTAAGGGCAGTCCCTGTTGCAAGCAAACCTATTGCCTCGTGACATCAGAGGACAAGAAAGGGCTCAGAGGCCAGTTTTCTCTTGGCCCTGAAGTCAACACAAAATAAACCGCAGAGTGAAAGGATGCCTGGTACCTTCTATGAAATTTCATTCATTCATTTACACATTTGTTCATTCACCCTCCGAGCCGCATCTGTGACCTACACCACAGCTCACAGCAACGCCAGATCCATAACCCACTGAGCAAGGCAGGGATTGAACCCGCAACCTCATGGTTCCTAGTCAGGTTTGTTTCTGCTGCGTCACGACGGCAGCTGCAATGCGTATTTTTTGGAATAGGTAATATGTCCACGTACATCAGAATTCAAGACTTCTGCAAATATTCCCGCTGTTCTGATTTTGTAATGATCAGGGCAGGCTCAACATTCACTATATTAAGACCACGCATGTGTCCCTGGACCTCGTTCTTTCCACAGGTCTGGTTTCATAAATGCTGGTGATAAACCAAGTCTGACTTATATGATGCATCGTATGTGGGAAATGTCTGTGACTCGAGGTATCTGATCAACCTCGAGAAACACAGCACAGCATGTGTAATAACTTTTGAAGATAACCATTACTATTTTGATGATTACCAGTTGCCATTAAGTGAATTATAAAAAAAAAAAAATCAAAAGGCTTTACAGGTTACTTGGTTGAAACACCTACTTCTCACCTCTGTTTCTTAACCACCTCTCTTTCCTTCCCCACTGGCAAACCATATCATGAGTTTTTGGAGAATATTTTCCAGAATATTTTACATAAATATGAGCAAATTTTATGTATATTCTCCCCCCTTTTACACCAAAATAGGAAGTCACCCACAATCTTATTTTGTCAGACTGATCACATACTGCTCCTTATCTTACCAGATATGGACTTTGATTCCAACCATCCTTTTGTCCCCCAAGAACCCCAATCTGTTGCCTCTACCTCTTCATGGTCTCTCACACCTCTGGTATCCTCTTCTTGCCCAGTTTTCACACTCTCTTGGCTAAACCAGCCCTATGCAGCCACATCTACTAAAAGGGCAGAGAATATCTAGTGAAAATACTGATGAAAACTTGAAGGATTTTAAGCAAGGTAGTGAGATGATTAAATCAGAAAGAATCCTCTATCGGAAAACGTAAAGTAGAGCGAAGCAAGCTATCTGATAAATAACTTTTTTCCAACGTATGCAATAATATACAACAAGGTGGTGACAAATTGATGGACAAGGGTAAGTACCTGAGGCAAAATTGCTAATTCCATCCAACTGAGACCAGGTGTCTTGATAAAGACTCTTCTCTGTGGATGTCAGAAAACCCAAAATAACACTATCTGAAACAAAGTGGAAGTTTATCTCTCTCTCAAGGAAAAGAAAGTCAGCCCACAGGGGCCTTCCATCATCATCAGAAACCTGTCTACCTCCAGCCCAGGGCTCCTTATATGCTGCTGCTCAACCAACGTTAGCAATGATTCCAGTCTCATGATACAATATGACAGCTGGAGCACTAGCCATCAAGTCTGCATTCCGGATAACAGAATAGGGAAAAGGTTGAAAAAAAATAAAAGTCTCTGTTAAGGACACTTTGTAAAAGTCATAATTGGCAATTCTGCTTACCTTCCATTGGCCAGAAGTTACATGACCATAACTGCAAAGAAAGTGGGAAATGCAGTCTTCTGGGAGGTCATGAGTCCAGCAAAACACTGAGGGTTTTACTACTAATGGTGAAAATAAATACGGATGATGGTGAATAGCTAATGATCTCTACTATATCAGATGTACACCCCGAAGAGGAAAGAAGAAAGGCAGATTACTGAGGAGTGTGCAAGATACTGGTTTCACTTGTAGGATTCTCTACCCTCAGAATTGTTCTTTCCCAAACACATCTCTGTTTCTGGCCCCATACCTTGATTCTTGCTACTGGTTTCACTTGGAAAGCTGCCCATCTCCCATTCCCCATGCTTAATCCCATAGGCCTTACCATTTTTTCTATTAAAATCCTCCTCACCCTTTAAGCCCCACCTCAAATGCTATACCATCCACGATATTATTCCTCACTTTCCCTAAAGGCATGGAATCTGTCCCTCTAGAACTTCATTTACAGTTCTCCTGGGGCCTTGGCCTTCATCTCAACACCATGCTGTCTTTGATCATACGTACAATTTATTACAGGGCACAAATTATCCAGCAGGTAGGACAGAACCTCCCCTCACTCTATTCTAGGTAGCACAGTGCAGCAGAATGCACTTGATACCTGTAAACCCCACTGACGACCTAAAGAAAGGAAAGGTCTGTGTGAAGTAAGGGGAAAAGCAATGAGAAGTTTTTACACCCTCTTAAGGAAAGTGTTCATACACCAACTGCAATTTGCTGAATTTCCTGAAGGTAAATGCATTTCAAAACATACGATCACTGCTAATGTTGCAAAGTCTTTTTAGAGGCCTTATTCAGTGTGATCTGCTTCTCGTTTTCCAAGTCTTCCTGAAAAACTCATGCGAACAAAACAAGGATAAATAGGTATTAAAATGATCAAAATGGGCAAAATAAAAGCCAGCGGAAATAATCAAACTAGCTAATGTGTAACAAATGAGCACCCCAGGCCAAGCACGGCGCTGAGCACTTCACGTATATTGTCTCATTTCATGCTTTCAGCAACGCCACAAGCCAGAAGTATTTCAATTATCCTGAGAGGTCTGAGGCCTAGAGGAATTAAGTAACTTTTCCAGGTAGAGCTGTAGAGCAGTAGAACTGGAATACCTCCTTTTCATGGCTCTGTCAATATATGTACATTTATTTTCATAAAATTTTATATAAATAATATTTTTCATTCCTAATAAGATCTCCTTTTGTAGGTACACTCTGATATGATCCTTATTTTACAGAAGCAATAGAAAGCTTCACTTTAAAAACTATTCTCAGACATTTCTCCAAAGAAGACATACAGATGGCCAACAGTCACATGAAAAAAATGCTTAACATCACTAATTATTAGAGAAATGCAAATCCAAACTATAATGAGGTACCATCTCACACTGCTCAGAATGGTCATCAGTAGTAAGTCCACAAATAACAAATGCTGGAGAGGGTATGGAGAAAAGGGAACACTCCTACACAGCTGGGGGGAATATAAATTGGTAAAACCACTATGGAAAACAGTATAGAGGTACCTCGGTAAGCCAAAAATAAAACTACCATATGATCTAGCAATCCCACTTGGGGTTATATATCCAGACAAAACTTTCATTGAAAAAGATACACGCACCCCTGTGTTCTTCAGCACTATTCGTTAGCCAAGACATGGAAACAACCTAAATGTCCGTTGACAGATGAATGGGTTAAGAAGATGTGGTATATATACACAATGGAATACTACTCAGCCATAAGAAAAAGAACAAAATAATGCCGTTTGCAGCAACATGGATGGAACTAGAGACTCTCATACTAAGTGAAGTAAGTCAGAAAGAGAAAGACAAATACCGTATGATATCACTTATATCTGGAATCTAATATACAGCACAAAAGAACCTGTCCACAGAAAAGAAACAAACTCATGGACATGGAGAACAGACTTGTGGGAGTTGCCTTCATGGCGCAGTGGTTAACGAATCCGGCTAAGAACCATGAGGTTGCGGGTTCGATCCCTGGACTTGCTCAGTGGGTTAAGGATCCAGCGTTGCCGCGAGCTGTGGTGTAGGTTGCAGACGCGGCTCGGATCCCGCGTTGCTGTGGCTGTGGTGAAGGCCAGCAGCTACAGCTCCTGTTAGACCTCTAGTCTGGGAACCTCCATATGCCAGGAGTGCGGCTCTAGATAAAGGCAAAAAAAAAAGAAAAAAAAAAACAGACTTGTGGTTGCCAAGGGGGATTGGGAGGGAGTGGGACAGACTGAAGTTTGGAGTTAGTAGATGTAATGTAATTGCCTTTGGAGTGGATTAGCAGTGAGATCCTGCGGTATAGCACAAGGAACTATATCCAGTCACTTGTAGTGGAACATGAAGGAGGATAATGTGAGAAAAAGAATGCATATATATGTATAACAGGGTCACTTTGCTGTGCAGCAAAAATTGATAAAACATTGTAAATCAACTATAATAAAAGTTTTTTAAGTGAAATAAAAATGATTCTCTTCGCTATACACCTGACACTAACACAGCATTATACATCAACTATACTCCAATAAAATTAAAAATAAATAAATAAAACAAAGAGTTCCCCTTGTGGCTCTGTGTAAATGAACCCAACTAGTATCAATGAGGGTGCAGGTTAGATCCCTGGCCCCACTCAGTGGATTAAAGATCCAGTGCTGCGTGAGCTGTAAGTCTCAGACCTGACTCAGATCCTGTGTGGCTGTGGCTGTGGAACAGGATGGCAATGTAGCTCCAATTAGACCCCTAGCTCAGGAACTTCCATATGCCTGCAGGTGCGGCCCTAAAAATCAAAACACTGCCCAAAAAAAGGCAAGAATTTCCAATGTGGCTCAACAGGTTAAGAACCCTACGTGGGGAGTTCCCCTCATGACTAAGCGGTAACAAACCTGACTAGTATCAGTGAGGATGCAGGTTCGATCCCTGGCCTTGCTCAGTGGGTTAAATATCCAGGATTGCCATGAACTGTGGTGTAAGTCGCAGATGTAGCCCAGTTCCAGTGTTGCTGTGGCCGTGGCATAGGCCAGCAGCTCCAGCTCCTATCTGACCCCTAGCCTGAGAAGAACTTCCATATGCTGGGGGTACAGCCCTATAAAGACAAAAAAAGAAAAACAGAACCCGACATGCATTCTTTACTCGATCTTTGAGGATGTGGGTTCCAGGTTCTTTGGCATATGTTGCAGATGGGACTCAGATCAATGCAGACGGATCTGATCAATGTATGGGATATCAATGCACCTGATCAACATAGATGCATTGTAGGCAATGATTACAACTCTGATTGGACCCCTAGCCTGGGAACTTCCATATGCTGCAGGTGTGGCCATAAAATAAAAAAAAAAAATGAAACACACAAAAATAAAATAAAAACTATTCTCAATCCACCATTGGCTATGAATAACACTCCTATTGTTTGTGCATCATTGTTTTCTACACTTTAATGTGGGAGTCAGTGGTATTTTAGAAACCAGTTCCTATGAGATATCTATCTTTTGATTAATCCATTAATCAAGTTGAGAAATTCATTTGTGGTTGTCTGTGGATGTCTCTTCCTGAGCACAGTGGCATAAACTCTATGGGTTCCTGGTAATCAATAAGATGGTGATATTGACATTTTTTATTGAAACAAACAAATGAACAAACAATCCTTTTTCAGTAGGAGAATAATTTGATTGTGTATTCCCTGTCAGTCAATTCTACTGCATCGTTTTTGTCACCCTGTATTTGGTAGCACCGAGAACACTTTTAGGTCTCAAAAAGTGTTTGCAAATGCCCATCATGTTTAGGATTCTTAGGCCCAATGGAATTAGGATTTATGCAGGTGTTAAATACTGGATTTCATAGTTTGGGATGTTTGTGTTTTGTTTTTCTTGGCCTGCAGGGGCCGACACAAGGATATCCAAATATAAAACTCTCTTTCTGTTGCTAGGGCCAAATTTAATTGTTAGAGCACTGTGACACAGAATGGGGCCATGTAACACTCTCCAACTGCTTAATTCATGAACCATCTCCCTCCCCCACCCACTTCTTCAATCTTCCAATTCCTCTTTTTCTGGAAATCCTTCTACTTCTATAGCTAAATATGTTAAAGCTTCCCTCTCCCTAAAAACACGAAAAAGCACTTTCTCAGCACACTTCTCTCTATTCCTCTTTCTTCTTCCCTTCTGACACTGGACACTGGAAACAGGCCTCTACCCTATTTCCCCTCTGCTGTTTTACTGCTCAATCGCTGTTCTCTATTGTCCACCTTCAACAAAACCACAAAAGTCAACAAACTCAACATCTTCTCCTCTATCCCATTGCCAGATCCAAAGAAGACTTTACTTCTTATTTTAATGACCCTCTAGGCTGTGTTTGACATTGCAGGTTGGCTCTATCTTTTTTTTTTTTTCATGAGCTCCTCTTACTGTAGCACTACCCTCTCTCTTTTTAAGAAATTTCAGCTTTATTGTGGTAAAACTGAGAAACAAAAATGTTAAGATATCTAAAATGTGCATCATGACGATTTGGGATATGTGTGCCTTGTGAGAGGATTCCTCCCCTCCTCCAAACTTTTTTTCTTAAATCCTGGTGTTCTTCCAGTTTCCAACCTATTTCACCGCTCTTTTTATACACTGTCCTTGGGCCGAGCTCACCCACAGTCAGTTTCATCCATTACATTATGCGATACCCTCATACCTGCCCGAAACATCCCCATAGCTGCAAACCTAAAACTACCCAAGCATCTCATGGACATCTCCATTCTGAGTTCCATACATTCTCAAACTCCGTTTGTCCCAGATTAAACTTTTCCTGCTTAAATCTGTTCTCTTCATGTAGTTTCGATCTCTGAGTAATGATCATCCAACTACTGAAGTGAAGGTTCTGAGAAATCACCTTGGGCTCCTTCTTAATCTGTGAAACCACCTATCTCAAGTATTCTTTCCTCTCTCTCCTTACTTATTACTTACCTGTGTCAGCCCCTCTCCCCATCTTCTTCCTAGACTGTTCAGCAGTAATTTCTTAACTCTTCTGACTCTGCTTTTGCTACCTGATAACCTTTCTCTGAATACTCTGAATACTACCAGTGTTCCTTTGATAAGAGGAATGTGACCATGTCACTACTCTGCTGAAAATTCTTCAATGAGTCAGTCCCCCAGCCATGCATTCAGGATTAAAGGTCCGGCTGTTTAGGCCCTTTGAGACGTGTCCTCTTCCAGTTTTCCCAGTTTCAACTCTTAGGTCCCATTTTTTTTAGGCAAGTTACACTTCAAGCCTTCCTTATCTCCAGGATGTCCCAGCTCTTCATTCCCCTTGTGGCCACCGCAGGCCACAAGGAACTTTCATCCATTACACAAGGCATCCTCTCACAAGGCACACGTATCCCAAGTTCCCATCATGGAACTTTCTCATTACAGTATATCAAGGTACTCTTAAGTTTCTAAGATGGGAATGTGGCTTATTTGTTTAGATATCCAAGGCCTAGAAACGTACACAATAACCACTAAGGAAATAATTGTTGAATTGACAGAACCGAGTTCACTTGTACTGGGTTGCCAACACCGCAAAGCAGCAACAAAACAGCTTTAAAGTATAAATCCGACAGTCGACTATTTCTTTTACATTCGCTCTTTAAATGTTTATATTTTTTCGTCCGTGAGAAAAGAAAACACAGCTTTGTGCCTCCCCGTCGGGGAATCGAACCCCGGTCTCCCGCGTGACAGGCGGGGATACTCACCACTATACTAACGAGGAACTGCACAAGGGAGCGCTCTTTGACAGACTTCTTATCCCTTTTTGCCCCGCCCAGCCACGATCATATACATGCTTGGCATTGTACTGTTCTTGCCATTTCCACCGAAGCTGAATGGAACTAAAACAGAGGTGCTCAGTTTGATCTCTTAGCTCACTTATCTCCACCCGTCCATCCTTCGTCTAACTTTCACCCCTTCCTCTTCCTCCTCCTTCCCCTTGGGGAGCAGCATCAATCCACCCCAGCACCCCTCCACACACACATACTCCCAGGGAGCAAAGCGCACTCCTAGTCGCGCTGCACCATGGGACTCGTAGTTCCATCCATGCCATACCCTACTCTTCTCTGACTTCAAGAAACTTCCCTTCCCGGCGGGCACCACGAATCCCTCCTCCTCTGCTCTACTTCTCTACCTCCTCTCCTCTCAGTCCAGTAGTCTATCTGGCAGCTGAGTGTTGGGGCGCGCGTCGTGTGCAGCGGGACTCCCTACAGCCATGTCAGGGGTAGTGGATACGTGTTCCTTGGCCTCCCCGGCGTCCATCTGCCGGACTACGCACCTTCACCTGCGCTGCAGCGTTGACTTTACTCGCCGGGTACTGACCGGGACCGCCGCGCTCACCGTCCAGTCTCAGGAGGACAATCTACGGAGCCTGGTACGGTGGGACAGCTCCCAGGGATCGCCTCTCCCCGGCCGCCCGCCTTCCGTCTCTCACCCCGCTGCGGCCCCGTCCCAGTCCCGTGCGCCTGCCTGCTTAGCACAAACCGCGGTGCTGTTGTGCAGCCCACAACCCATATTCTGCACCTCCTCTTTAGCCCCCGCTTATTTCTCAGCATCGCCTTCTTCAGCCGCCAGGCACCCCATATCTTTCCCTCCCAACCCAACTTGCCCCTCTGCATTCCTCCCTCTCTCCCTATGTTTACCAGCCTCCTCTTACACTCTTGTCTCCAAAGCCCCGTCCCCAGTCCCTGGACACATCCTAGTGCCCAATCCATGCCCTACTCCTCACCCAGCTCTCAAGTTTCATCTTAGCACGAACCCACCTACCCCCCATAATACTAGTTCCCAGCGCCAGTGCCCGCTGTGGTCTCCCCGTTTCCTCGGCCTGCAGCCCAGAACACCCTCCTTAGGCCCCTGATTGCTTCCAGTTCTCCCGCACCTTCCTCAGTACACGGTCTCAGCCTAGCCTCAGACCCTATATTCTGCTGATGCTCAGTCCCACTTTTCTCTCCCTGGCCCCTTATTTTAGCCCATAGTTCTGCAGATAAAGCCAGGTACCGTCTTCTCTCACTCTCCAGCCAGTTCTCAAACCCCCTAGAATTCCCAGCCCTTCTTTCATACTTAGAATCTCAGCTTTTCAGATCCCACGTGCAGCTCTTTCTCCCTGGGTTAATAGTTCTTCCTAACTTTGATTCTTATCACCTTCTCATCTAACAATTTAAGGATGGGTGGGGCATTCAAGTTTTCTAAGATGTCTCATTATAATTTATTAATAGTTGGTTCCAAGAAGCAATATTGTGCTTCTTAGAAAATATGGGCTTCTACAAGCTCTTTAGCCACTTGAATGATGAAAAACTTATTTAGATTTGTGGAATATTATTAAATTATCTTATCTGCACAACATAAACTGTTTTCAGTCTTCTTACTCAAATTGTCTGCTATTATTTGGATTGTATCTTTCACCTGAGGAATTTCATAGATAAGCGTTTTAGAAAAAAGAGAAACAAGAAAAGACTGCATAGAGTAGTGAGGTGATAGCTACTAAAACCCAGCAATAAGCAGTCAGATAAGGTATGTTATGGGCCTGACGGATGGAAATCAGTGGGGTCAATTCACTGTTCATAAGAATAAGTTTAGATAAGAGTTGGTGGTTTTTTTCCTGCTTGAGTAATAAGCCTGTATTTTGAGTCATTAATATGAACACACACATAACTTTCTTCTTGTCCTTTAACATTTTGCTAGACTAATTCTGATTTGAAAAATAGGTTGACTCCTCTATGCATTGATGAGTAGCCACTAGAAGTACTGTAAGAAAAAAAAAAAAGCCTTATAAGCAAAATGATAACTATTTTTCTACAGGTTGTACTTCGGTCTGTTTAAGTGCCAGGCCATGGTTCATTGCAGATAGCTCTATCCAGGCAGGACCTGCAGAACTGAAGTCCTGCTTCAGTGCAATCTCTCCGTTTATTAAAAGCAAGTGAATTTTGAGTTTATCACTGTTTGATATGACCTTGCACTGTCACTTGTTTTGTAAAAATAAGAGCTTTACCTCTATTCCATGAGGAAGCGAGAGTCAAGATGCTTAACTTTTGAAGAGAATGCCCCCTTGGTGTCCCAATCAAAAAACCTGCCCATTGTTTTTGCATTCCCCAAATCTCAAGAGAAGATTTTAAAATTGTGACTTCTAGTTGCCACGTCTGTTTAGAAAATTAGAGTCTGGAATAATAATAATGTTAGATTTTAGGCAAGGCAAGCTAGTTGTAGTTCAGGAACATCTGTTTGTAACTGTTTGCTTATTTATAATAACCTGAAGCCAAGAATTTAGTTTTATTTATTCAAAGTTTTTTTCTTTCCTCCACTAGAGTGTGGACTCTTGAAGGTAGGGATGTGTACCATGGCTCTCTGTGTCTCAAGTTCTGAGTATAGCTCCTGGCATATAGAGGACACTCAAGAGTTTAAGGAAGTAATGGATTCGGTTAGAATGCATTGCCTAAGCTTGATGTGGGCTGTACTGAGAACAGTGCTGTGTCTTAAAGGTAAAGTGGCATTACCTCACCGCCACCAACAGAAAGGATCCAGGACCAGCACGGGATGAGGACACCGTGCATTTTTTCCTGTCCATTCTTGGGGTCCGTGATCCTGGGGAATGTTGAAGGAGCTCTGTTAGGGTGAATTTCCAGCTTTTCTAAAACTCCTTTCAAAGTTTTGGGTTATTTATACTGATGTTTGGAACTCATTTGTGATTTAACTTTCAAGCATTTGTTTCTTTTTTTGAAATTTTCAGTTCTTTAGGTGTTCTTTCACTTGGTGGCTCAGAGAAGTTTTAATGTCTTGGCCAAGATCGTGAAATACTACTAAGCAGCAGAAGCCAGTAATCAAATACAGATCTTTCTGACTGCAAACTCTCAGGTCTTCACTAAGTAAATGGCTGAGCTGAGGATCAAATCAAGGTGTTGTTTTGGTTCTTGTTTTGTTTTTAACACAGAGCCCCTTCATCCTTTCATTATAGCACCCTGCAAATAACAAGTAGAAACCTTAAATGGAGGCATAATAATGGGGCATAAAGCTTTTTAATTTAAACCCTGCTTTGTTGCAGAAAGAATTTGAGACTGCTTAAGATAACATATGCAGTATAACAACGTTAAAAATAATTAAAGAATTTTGAGGAAAAGAGAATAAGGATGGTGGGGGGGGGCACATGGCATAAAGCCAAAGACACACAAATAAGAAGTGTACCATAAAGTTAATGTGGGACTTTCCGGCAGCCTGTGCAAAAGGGAATCAGTCATACACGCCACGGCACCTGGTCAGCTGCTTAGAAGTATAATTCTTTTGGGGGGTGTTATTCAAGGAGGGTGTTATTATTTACTATAAAATAAAGTAAATTTTATCCTCAGTAACTTACTGCTAGGACTGTTTCTTTTAACTATATATGGGTATCTTGGCCTTCCACATAGTTGGTGCTCAATAAATAATTATTGAAAAGTACTAATTCCAACTTGTCAACTATCCAGTTTCCTTTGTTTTTCTTTCTTATTACTACTTTTGATCAATTGCTTAATAACCTATATCAGTGAGATTTGAGGCTGAATTTCCTAAGTCATTTGGGAATGATGGCTGAGGTTAGGACTTAAGATATACAGCTTAAACATTGCATTTTCTATTTTCTCCTGGTCCAGGACTTGCTTCATGCATTAACTGGCACCTGCTGTTTCTCTGACATTGTGTTAAACTCTGGGGATGCGAGCCTAACTAATATTCTCTTTCGTTTTAAGAACCCTGAGTCTACTGGAGAAAATTAACCATTATATTATGGTACAGTAGGTGCTACAGAAGAGAGCTGGGCCAACTGCTAGAGCAAACACAGGGGATATGAAAAAGGCTTCACAAAAAAGAGTTCTAACAATTACCTGGGTCTTCAGATTCTGAATAGATTTGAAAAGTTTTAGGCAATACAGAAAACAGAATGTGTTCCACTGGGAAATGACCCAAATAAGTCATCCTTATGGTTATGAGAGTAGTGTAAACGTTAGTAGTTTATATACGTGAGATATTCCAATCAAGTTTTTCCATCAAATCAGATATTCAGAAATAGCTACTAGAATAGGAAGGGACAAAGGAGTAACTTCACTATCCTGAAGATATAAAATCTAATATTTCTGGGATATGCGAGTGCCAGAGATAAATCCGTTCTAATTTAGAGTAAGGGCAACAGTTGAGGCAGCCTCCCCCAAGAGAGAGAGAACCCTGAAAAAAATAATTGCCCATTGGGAGGGAAACAGTGATACTCATAACAAATTTGGCTGCTTTTTATAAAGAAGAGAAAGGAAGGGAGAGAAAGATTAAACCAAGATGGAAATGTCTTCCCAACCAAAAATTGTTGACTTTGAGAGATAAGAATAAAATTGAAAAATTTCCTGAGCTTCTCACCCACAGGTAACAGATATAAAAGAGACAACTGGAAAGTGGCTGTTTCCTGGCATTCTTAGCTCCCCACGCTGATCCAGGCCAGATTTCAAGGGAAAGATGCCAGAAGTAGGAAGATTAGATAATGGCAATTCTTTTTTGTTTGTTTGTTTTTTTGTTTTGTTTTTTTTGTCTTTTTAGGGGGGCACTCGCAGCATATGGAAGTTCCTAGGCTAGGGGTCAAATCGGAGGCTACACCACAGCCACAGCAACGCGGGATCTGAGTCGAGTCTGCGACCTACACCACAGCTCACGGCAACGCCGGATCCTTAACCCACTGAGCAAGGCCAGGGATCGAACCCAAGTCTTCATGCATACTAGTTGGGTTTGTAACCACTGAGCCACAATGGGAACTCTGATAATGGCAATTCTAAAGATCCAGGGCCTGACCTAGGGTGATGGTCAAAGGAAAGAAAAAGTATGAGGACAGTTTAAAAGAAGAACTTGTTAACTGGCTATGTAGGATTGGGAAGTGGGATCAATTGTGGATTATTTGAATATTTTAAACCTTAGCGAAGTTGAGGAGTTCCGTCATGGATTAGAGAAATCAGGGGGGAGAGCCGGATTAAAAGACATAATGGCAGCCTTAGTTTTAGAATTTCTAGAAACCTGTTGAATACAGGCATTTAAAGATATCTGCTGACGTCCTGGGGAGAGGATACAACTGAGAAATAGATGGGTAGTCATCTGCGCAGAGGTTCTAGGGAAAGATGTGGGCACCAACGAGAGCTAGGGAATGAAGAATAATGGTAAGAAAATCAAAAGGCCAGGGCTAGCACATAGGGACCTATCCATATTTAGGAGTTAGAAAGGAGGGGGAGGAAAAACGCGTTAGGCAAGCAGCACTGATGTGTGAAGTTAAAGGAACCAAGGAGAGGGCTTCAAACAGATGGTATGGTTCATTAGCGCTATGAGTGGACAAAGTTACTGAACAGAAAAGACTTGTTGATCCAGAGAACTGCCTTTTCAGTGGCTGAGGAGCTAGAAGGCAGAAGGAGAGACTGATGAGGAGGCAGAGATAGCTGCTGTAGGCTGCCCTTGGAGTTTAATAAGAAAGGAAGGAGAGAAAATAGAATAGTTATCAGAGTGGGATTGAGTGAAGTTTTAAAAATAATAGAGCAGGCTGGTTTAGGTTGTTCGGAAACAGTCTTGGGGGCCCAGGAAGATTGAAGATCCTGGAAAAAGAGTTTGGTTGATAGTTAATGAAAGGGTATGGTTTCTAGGACTCAGATGGAGGATTATTGGGATGGAAAATACTCAGCCACTTGCTCTGGGCACTTCCTGCTCAAAGCATCTGTCCCTAATCCGCCTTGGCATGTAGCTATGCTCTCCCAAATGCATTTTTTCATAGCAGAGAAGTCTTAGGAGACAGAAGCTGAGGCATTTTAATTTAGATCTGACTTTTGCTTAGAGCCAGAAATTTGTGTGACTCTCCCAGAATTACCTAACTAACTATATATATACATATATATATATATACATATATACATATATATATATATATATATATATATATATATATATATATCTTAGAGCCCAAATTTTTTAGAAAGTTTTTTAGAGTCCCATGAATTGGGATCTGTGCTAACTTTTAATGCCTTTAATTCCTGTACTTCATTGTGTCTCTTACTCTCCCTAAGCAACTAGTTCTACTCTGTAATCATTGAAGTCAGCCTCTATCTATTATTAGTTTTCCCTGGTACATAAAATGATTTTCTTATCGCATAAAAATATTAATTTAATTCTAGACTCTGGATACGAAGGACCTTACAATAGAAAAAGTGGTCATCAATGGACAAGAAGTCAAATATGCTCTTGGAGAAAGACAAAGTTACAAAGGCTCACCAATGGAAATCTCTCTTCCTATTGCTCTGTGCAAGTACGAATGTTATCATATCTCTCTTTCAGAGCTAAAGAAGGGGGGTCTATATTTTCATTTAATTTAGACTTTTTTCGTTCCCTATTTTTACTTTGTGTGTATGTGGTAGATTGAAGCTTATAGTGAAAATCTTTGTTCTTAAGATACTAAAGAAATTCATTCTGTGAAATACTCAAGAATGGGACTTTTGATAACTGTTACTTCTTTACTCATTGTTTGACTACTATCTAGAGTGATGGTAAGAACATGCTGTCTGAAGGAGGCATTTCAGTATCACCTGGGAACCTTTTACAAGCTGCACATTTTTCACCTCCTCCCCAGAGGCCAGCCACTTTTATTAATAGAATAATAGCAATGACAAACATAAAACCATTTCTGTGTACCAATCTTGATATAAGTGCTTTAAATGTGTTCTTTTTTTTTTTTTTTTTGGTCCTTTTAGGGCCATGCCTGTGGCATGTGGAATTTCCCAGGCTAGGAGCTGTAGCCGCCACAGCCACAGCCACAGCCATGCGGGATCCCAGCCTCGCCTGCGACCTGCACCACAGCTCATGGCAACAATAGATCCTTAACCCATTGAGCAAGGCCAGGGACTGAACCCACATCCTCATGGATACTAGTCGGATTTGTTAACCACTGAGCCATGACAGGAACTCCCTAGATGTATTCTTTCATCAAATCCTTATCGTAACCCGTTGTGGTATGATTTACATTTTATAGATGAGCAAAGGGAACCTCAGAGAGATAAGTAACTTATTTAAGAAAGTGGCAGCCAGAATTGTCATTTTCAGAGTATACCCCACATCTTGATATACTGGGGCCGGGGGAGGGGGAGGGACCATTGACTCAGAATAAGGTCGGTCTGCCCCCACCTTTCAGTGGCCAGTGTTTTCATGCCTGCTCTTCCCATTTAAGGGGGAAAAAAAGGGAAGCGCATGTGATTTGCGAAGTATGTCATTAGCCAAATTCTACAGATGAAGCAACTATACAGCAAAGAGAGTTCAAATAATTTGTCCAAATTCATACACAAGCACAACCGCTGGCCTCCAGGGCTCTTGCTAGTTCCTCATTAACAGTCAGTGCTGCTCCGTCTACCTGGGGTGAAGGACCAGTTTTTGTTAATTCCAATCTGCCACAGGCTTATACTTTTGTAAAAGGCAACCAAAATGAATTACCAGGAAGAAGAGATTAAATACAGCACTTTTTTTTATAGCTGCATCTGTGGCACATGGAAGTTCCTGGGCCAGGGACTGAATCCAAGCCACAGCTGCAACTTACACCACAACTGTGGCAACGCCGGATCCTTTAACCCACTTCACCAGGCTGAGCATCGAGACGGCACCTCTGCATCAGCCTGAGCTGCTGTAGTTGGATTCTTAATGGCCACACAGCGGGAACTCCACAGAATGTATTTCTTATCATTAGGTTCAATAGACATAAAAATTTACTCTCAAGTTCTTAACTTACCTTATCCAGTGACAGTTTGCAGACTAGCGCTGCGCGATGCTACATCCTAGCACCCACTGGGGTGGCAGTCGAAGTTCCAAAATCATTTCTTCTACTTTCCCACTACTGTAAAAGATTAAATGACATCACAGAAAAAAAAGTGAGGTATTCGACTAATATTAGGTCCTATTACATCTTCATAAGCAGTTACCATGTAGAGAAAAGGACCCATAGCCTTGCTAACATTCCTAGAAGTTACTCTCAATTAGTAATGAGACCTTGTAAAATATTATTTATATTATTCAGTGCATGCGTTATGAATCCAAATGTTAGAATAAATTATACTGTACTAATGCATTTGTTCCTTTCATACAGAAATCAAGAAATTGTTATAGAAATTTCTTTTGAGACGTCTCCAAAATCTTCTGCTCTTCAGTGGCTCACTCCTGAACAAACTTCTGGGAAGGAACACCCCTATCTCTTTAGTCAGTGCCAGGTAAAAAAAGTCCTGGAATTAATTTATTATTCCCAATTCACGCAGTTGAATGAAGCAAAGTGGACAGTGGTCATATGGAGACGTGGGTCTTACCTGAGATAGTATTTTATTTTATCTTATGTTATAAAAACTACATGTATTTTCATTTATGTTGCTCACTTAACACATTTGAATATTACTTTTAAAGAGAAACTTCCTTTAATTTGAAAACATGTCTATCTAGATTAGACTATCTAGGTCAATTTTATAGTCATACCCTCAGCTCCTAGTATAGAACTTGGCATACAGTGGGCACTCAATAAATGGTCATAAAATGAAAGGAAAACAATCGTAAAACAAAATATACGCTGGTTATGAAAACGCTAACAATAAAGAGAAAGTGAAAGATCAGACTACCTAATCCTCAGATGCCATTGCTCAAAGGTAACCATCAAGTTAGTGTGTAGCCTTTCTGGATTTTTCTAAAACATTTACAACTGTATATATGTGTATTGAACGTGCCTTTAAAATGATATGATTTAAACTACATCTGTTTTCTGGGTTTATTTTTTCCTTTTTGTCTTATCTAGGGCCGCACCCATGGCATATGGAGGTTCCCAGGCTAGGGGTCTAACAGGAGCTGTAGCCGCCGGCCTTCGCCACAGTCACAGCAACGTGGAATCCGGGCCGCATCTGCGACCTATACCACAGCTCACAACACCAGATCCTTAACCCACTGAGCAAGGACAGGGATCGAACCCGCAACCTCATGGTTCCTAGTCGGATTCGTTAACCACTGAGCCACGATGGGAACTCCTGTTTTCTGTTTAAAACTGAGAATGAAGAACCACACAATTAGAGATGATCTGTCACAAAGATAAAAGGTTATCAAACTCTCTTCTAAAAAAAAAAGTCAGTTCTTTTAGTAATCAAATAGTTTGCCATGAAAGAAACTCACTTCATTAAACACTGACTATATTTCCAAGCATTTTTTTAGGTAACTTTGCACATTTAATCCTTTTAATATTCCTGTGTGATAGATATTATGGTAGATTCACATTTGAAAGCAAATCTATCAAAAATGTTGGCACCTGATTTAGACATATTTGCTTTCTGTTGCCAACTGAAATATCTTTTAAATCTAAGAAACCCGTAATTCACTAATCTGGAAGCAATACCATGTTCTAAGCAAGAATGTACCAGTTATTCGCTCTCTGTCTCTTATCTGATTTTCATCAGTAATACTTATGGAATGTCCATAAACTAAAGTTGGCAAGAAGTGCAAGACTTGTGAGTCATAAGAATGTGAATTTTGAACATGTCATTCCACTTCTCATTGGAAACAGTTTTTCAAATAAAGAGATTTCAGTTAAATTAGGAAATTATTGCAGTTGATAGGAAAGATGTAGCCATGATTTTGTTTTATCAGTTTGCTTATGGTTGTCCTGCATACATATTTTCCTAGATTTGGTTTTATTCAGTGAAATACATATAACCCCCCAGGCATTGCTGAGACACATAACCAGGGACCATTAAGGAACTCTAAACTCATGGTTTTAGAACCTTGTTTTGGGAGAGAGAACCAAGCAGTCCTTCTGGTTCTACTTAATCCATCTAGAGGTCATTTGAGATCCCATATCTTTGGAGTATCTACTAGATCTGAAAGTGAAAGGGCTGGAATTTGGTGGATAGTAGGAAGTTTGCAGAGGCATGAACTATGCCTGATAACAACTTCAGAGAGAGATGCTAGTATCACTGTTCTACTTTAAGCTCAGTAGACTGTCTCAGTGAAGCTAGGATTCCTTGCTCTCCAGCGGTAGATGCAGACTTATCTGTAAATAGGTTAGGATATAAAATCCTAGGTACTTAAGTCATCTTCTCAATGGAACCAGTGTTTATGACAGATTGATGTGGAGGCAAAGAAACACTTTACATTCAATACAATGTGAATGAATATGTCTAGATGGTGTTGAGACTTTTCTTTCTCCTTCTTTGTCTCCCTAGTGTTCCTTTCAAAGTTAGCTACAAGATCAAAATGTCAAGATTCTAACAACATTTACCAAGTGTTCTTCAGAACACTGGCACCCAATTTAGATGTTAATAATTAGCCAGAGAAAAATGGGTTTCATGTTGATATAAGTATGAGAATTCAAACAGGTTTCTTTATTGTAGGTCTTTCAGAGCCTCCAGGAAGCTAACGTTCTTAGTGACTCTCCCAGACAAGGATGTAATAGGCCATGGTTCTCAAACTTACCTCACCGAAGAGCCCTTTTTTCTCAGGGTTCCTAACAGCTTCTCAATGGGCACTACTATTACTCAGGAGTCATTGCTTAATATTGCCTCGTGGAATGTTAAAATGGAAAATCAGATTGCCTTGCTACTTTAAAAGAATTGAAGAAATGTGAGACAGATTTTATTTTTGAAAAGAATGTCCAAGAACAATGCTTCAATTTTAATGGTTTCTTAATGACTTGATTTATGAGACAAGGAAATATGGGGTTACTTTTGTTTTCCTCCCCCTCCTAGGCCATCCATTGCAGAGCGATTCTTCCTTGCCAGGACACTCCTTCTGTGAAATTAACCTACAGTGCAGAGGTAAATACCACTGAAATTATTAGCTGAATTAAATGATCCAACAGATATTCTGATACGGATTACACTGAATCTATAGATTGGTTTGGGTGGTATGAACATTTTAACAATATTAATTCTTTTAATCCATGAACACGGGATATCTTTCCAAAATGATCCATATAAGTAAATGTGGTATAAATGATGAGCAGAGATAATAACTGAATTTTTTTTTTTGTCTTTCTGTCCTTTTTTAGGGCCACACCCATGGCATATAGTTTCCTAGGCTAGGGGTCCAATTGGAGCTGTAACTGCCAGCCTACGCCAGGGCCACAGCAACACGGGATCCGAGCTGGCTCTGCGACCTACACCACAGCTCACGGCAATGCTGGATCCTTAACCCACTGAGCGAGGCCAGGGATTGAACCTGCGTCCTCATGGATGCCAGTCAGGTTCATTAACTGCGGAGCCACGATGGGAACTCCAATAATTGAATTTTTATAGCTAGAGGTATTTTGCTTGAATTCTACCTGAAATATGTAAAAACGAGTCTATAGATCTCATTTCGAATCTCTGTTTTAAAGGCAGTTTCAAATGTAAGTATAAAAAAAGGAAATGAGTATCATTTTTATTTTAAATGGAATTCAGAATTCTGGACCTAAAGACAAGAATTTGGGGACAACTCTTTTTAACTTGAAACAACTGGCATTTATAGGAGTAAAGGTTCTATAAATGTGATATCTATCTAGGTATTCTAATGGGCATATATTGCAGGCTTCTCTGTATACATTTCCCACTTATTCTTGTTGTAGGTCCTGTTAATCCCATAGGAAAGGGTGGACTATAATTAATAAATAAACACAATCCCAGAGACTAAAATTACTTAGACCAAGCAAATAGAATTGAGGACCAACCAATACTTATGGGGTCTTCTTGATTCCAAGATCACCCCACAACCAAACCACCCCTAGCATAGCACTGTAGAAAACTACACTTGGAAGCCAAGAATCCTGGGTTCTGGACTCTTCTGCACCACTTAATAACTGCATGATCTTGGACAAGTCTTATAACCTCACAACCTCAGTTGTCTCATCTGTGTAACATTATCATTGCCTAAATGAAGGGAGAAAGAGCAACCAGGTTATTTCTGAATGCTTTTTTTTTAGCTCTAGCATCTATGGTTGTTGCAGCACTGGTTCTGGAGCCCACCTCAGTAATAGCTTTGAGGACTGAGCCATGCAGGAAGTACATGGGAGCCTAACACCATTGGCATGGATTCTTGCTAAATCATTAATACTCAGGGGATGGTTCTTTAATTAGTACTCATCAGAAGTAAAACTTTCAGAATCATGGAGCTAGTATCCATATTTAAGTGACCATATGGTTTGCCCCATAAGGATCTTTTCCATACAAATTTCCAGAGAAAATTATTTCATATTTCTCAACAAGAAGTTTAAGTTCCTCATGCTCATGACCCTTAAAAAGTAGACTTTGTAACTCCAGGTTTATGTTTTAAATATAAAACTGTTTAGAATTGTATTCTTTGTTGTAAAGGCAGTATGGATAGCATCCTTTTGAGTCTCTTCTGAGGGTGTGGAGGAGAGCATGGCTGGTGGCTATCATTGCCAACCATGGCACTGAGCTCTTCATTTGTTATTATTTATTCCTTGCAACAGCCCTATGAAGTATGATCCTCATTTGATGGGGGAAACTGAGGCTCAGGGATTATATGCCCAAATCCACGCAGTTAGTAAGTGGAGGAGCTGGGATTTTAATCCATTTCTACTAAATGCTGTTAATATGGATGGATGGATATTTCACATTTATTTTTAAAGAAGCCAGTTTTACACACTGCTAATTCTGTTTATAAAACTTGAGAAATACGAATGCATTGAGTTCATAGTCTATTGTATCAATAGTCAACAAGGGGGGAAAAAGGTTATTTTACATAGAATCTTTTATTTCTTTTTGCCTTTTAAGGCCACATCTGCAGCATATGGAGGTTCCCAGGCTAGGGGTCCAACCCGAGCTGTAGCCACCGGCCTACGCCAGAGCCACAGCAACTTGAGATCCGAGCTGCGTCTGCGACCTACTCCACAGCCCATGACAATGCCAGATCCTCAACCCACTGAGCAAGGCCAGGGATCAAACCCACGTCCTCATGGATGCTAGGTGGGTTTGCTAACCACTGAGCCACGATGGGAACTCCAGAACCTCTTATTTCTAACTGGCAATGTCTTTTCCTCTCGATTAGGTATCTGTCCCTAAAGAACTGGTGGCACTTATGAGTGCCATTCGTGATGGAGAAGCACCTGACCCAGAAGACTCTAGCAGGAAAATATACAGATTCAGCCAAAAAGTAAGATCTTAGAGTCTAAACTTGTGTTTTAGTTGTTGGTGAACTGCAAATAGCTTTTACCCATCCAGAGAATAAAATGGCTTTTAAAATACTTCTGATTTTTTTTTTTTTGTTTTAATTTTATGGCTGCACCCATGGCAAATGGAAGTTCCCGGGCCAGGGATTGCGTCCAGCTATGTTGCAGCTGTGGCGACACCAGATCCTTTAACCCACTGTGCTGGGCTGGGGATTGAACCCAAACCTCCACAGCAACGTGAGCCATTGCAGCCGGGTTCTTAACCCTCTGCCCCACAGCAGGAACCCCAATATTTCAGAATTTAGAAAGCAGCTTCTGCTTTTTGTTCTTTGCGTTTTTTTTTTTCTTTTGTGTTTTTGAAATACTTGGTTCTGCCCTCAGTGTCGTTATTGAAGAAAGAGGTTGCTGGATAGGCACAGTAAGTAATGGAAAATGACTCTATTTTCCCTCATCCCAGTCAGTGGTAGTTTTCCTGTTTCGAAGTTACACTTTGACCTGCGCTGGTACCAGAGCAGGTGTAGTACTTATAAGTGGAAGAGCTGTCTTAGGCCGAAAAGCCCTCTGTGACAGTCCTTTCAGTTAAATTTCCTATGTAGCTGGTAATTTGACTTGTATCTTTGACCTTTAATGAATAGTGTGTATGCTTTTAAAATCGTCCTCCTTAACAGAACCTGTAATTGAGCCACTGTGGACAATTTCACCCCCACCCCAGCTTCTAGGATTCCAAGCTCCCAAATCTTCAGCATCCTTTTTTTGCTGGGTTATGTTGTATGTCTCTCGAATATACCAGGGGTGGTTTAAAAAAAGGAATTAAAAACATCTTTTTTAATTCAAGAGAAAATGACAAAACACTTAAGAGAAAAACACAGTTGCCATCTTATGTGTTAATTTTTGCGAAATGCTGAAAATGTACCTTGTAATATTCTGTGCAATCACGTTTTTCACATTTCAGAAGCTTTCCTTCCTACTGGGATAAAATAGAAATAGACGTTTTGAAATGTTTTACATCACAATTTTGACTATTTGACCCCTCAAAAATGAGGACGATTTGAGAGGTATAAAAGGAAAGTCATCTACACTGAAGTTTAGAAATTTGAAAGGGAATTTACTTACTTTTGAATATGAATTGTCTTATTCTGTAACATTTTTAAACACTAGTTCAAGCATGTTGTGTGTATTTTGTTTGCCCCTTTAGGTTCCGATCCCCTGCTACTTGATTGCTTTAGTTGTTGGAGCCTTAGAAAGCAGGTGAGCTTTTGAACAAATTTGGAGGTTTCTGAAAAGATTAAACCATAAGCATCTTGAACCTCTGTCGGGATTAACTGGTAGACCATTTGTGTATTTCCCAAGATACCAAGCTGACTCTAGAAACCTTCAAATCTAATCATGACATTTACATAACAAATTAATTTTAAATTAAATCTGTACCAGTCACCCCTTAGATTTTCCAAGTATGAGGGAAGAAGCAGGGTCTTACCTTTAGTTACAGGTCTGGAGCCTAAAATAAGTTTGAACAAGTCACTTCTCCTAACATCCTTTTTTTTTTTTTGTCTTTTTGCCTTTTTTTATGTAGAGCTGCACTTGTGGCATATGGAGGTTCCCAGGCTAGGGGTCTAACAGGAGCTGTAGCTGCCGGCCTACACCACAGCCACGCAACGTGGGATCCGAGCCGCGTCTGCAACCTTCACCACAGCTCACGGCAATGCCGGATCCTTAACCCACTGAGCAAGGCCAGGGATCGAACCCGCAACCTCATGATTCCTAGTCGGATTCGTTAACCACTGAGCCACAAAGGGAATTCCTCCTAACATCCATTTCTGCATCCTTGAAATTACACTACCACCCTTTCCTACCTCATTGGACAACTATGTGAAACAAATGAGACTGTCTATTTTAAAGCACTTGGAAGCCTATAAATATTACAGAAATATAAAATATTTTATTAAAATTTTACCAGTAGCCAGAGTGCCCTTCTTTTTTAATCTCTTATTTGTTCTTTTTTGTTTTTTTGCTTTTTTGGGCCACACCCGAGGATGTTCCCAGACTAGGGGTCAAATCGGAGCTATAGCTACCGGCCTACGCCACAGCTACAGCAGCATAAGATCCGAGCCTCGTCTGCAACCTACACCACAGCTCATGGCAACTCCAGATCCTTAACCTGCTGAATAAGGCCAGGGATCCAACCTGCATCCTTTTGGATGCTAGTCAGATTCATTAACTGCTGAGCCACAGCAGGAACTCCCATCTCTTGTTTGTTCTTATTTCAAACAAATGAAAATTAAGAATGGCTATAGCAGTCATAGCAGATTGCCAGAAATGTGGACATAGAGAACAAGTCAGGCAAACACAGACTTGGGTTCTAGCTCCAGCAGTTAACTAACGACATCCTCAGACAGCTCACCTCTCTGAGGTTTATCTTCTCCAACTAAAAACTAGGAATAACTGTATGTACTTCAAGGGAGTTTTGTGAGGATTAATAGACCTAATGTATGTTAATCCTCACAAAACATATGTTGGCTCCTGGCCTGTGGGACACACTCACTAAGTGATAATTATAACAGTGGTCACAGCAGCTAACAATGAGCAGGTCTCATGTAGGTACCAGCTCCAATGCATTATCCCACTGAATCCTCCCAACTCTGTGGAATGGATACAATTATTTTTTTCTCATTTTACCAGTAAAGAAACTGATGCTCGGTATGTTTAAATAAGCGGCTCAGAGTCACAGTGCTAGGAAATGTCAGAGCCAGGACACACATTTAACCCATCTGACTTTAGCACCTGTGCGGTATAGAACTCTGCTGTCTAGAGTGGCCACCAGGAACCACATGAGGCTTGAGATACTCAGTAAGTGTAAAACACATGTTGAATTTCTAAAGACTTGATATGAAAGAAAAGCATGCAAAATATTTCACCAGTAATCCTTTATGCTGATTATGTGTTGAAATGATAATACTTTAGATATATTGGGTTAAACAAAATATATTATTAGAAGTAATTTCATCTGCTTCATTTTGTCTTTTTAAAAAAAATGTGGCCACTAGACAGTTTGAAATTGCACACGTGGCTCCCATTTGCAGTTCTCATTCGTTTATGTTGGATACCACTGGTTACCATTTCTACTCACTGTGGTCTGCAGACTGATAGCTTTGGCATCACCTGGGAGTTGGTTAGAAATGCAAATCCTTGGGTCCTATCCCAGACCTACTAAGTCAAAATTTGTATTTGAGGAGTTCACTTTGTGGCTCAGTGGTTAATGAATCCGACTAGGAACCGTGAGGTTGCGGGTTTGATCCCTGGCCTTGCTCAGTGGGTTAAGGATCCGGCGTTGACGTGAGCTGTGGTGTAGGTTGCAGATGCGGCTGGGATCCCGCGTGGCTGTGGCTGTGGCGAAGGCCGGCGGCTACAGCTCCTGTTAGACCCCTAGCCTGGGAACCTCCATATGCCACAGGTGAGGCTGTAGATAAGGCAAAAAGACAAAAAAAAAATTGTATTTGAACAAGATCCCTAGATAATTTGTAGGCACATTAAGGTTTGAAAAACACTTCCCTATAATCCACTGCCTCTCAAGGGCAGGATATCAAGGCAAAGTCTTAGGGTTTGGCACTGCATACAATTTTTAAGATGAAATTTAAATGAAAAAAATATTTTGTATTCTAGTCATATATAAGTGAGAGTTCTATTTGCTTCTTGTTTTATTGTGCTAAAGAAAAAAATGAACCTACAAAACAGACTATCTTAAACCATTTTTAAGTGCATAGTTCAATAGTCACTAGTATTAAGTATACTCACGTTGTTGTGAAACATCTCCCAGGACTTTTTTTTTTTTTTTTTTTTTTTTTTGCTTTTTAGGGCAGCACTTGTGGCACTTGGAGGTTCCCAGGCTAGGGATCAAATCAAAGCATCAGCTGCTGACCTACACCACAGCTCAGGGCAATGCCAGACCCCCAACCCACTGAGCAAGACCAAGAATTGAACCCACAACCTCATGATTACTAGTCAGATTCTTTTCTACTGTGCCACAATGGGACTTTTTCATTTTGGAAAACTGAAACTTGGCTCCATTTAAACCACAGCTCCTGGAGTTCCCGTCGTGGCTCAGCGGAAACAAATCCGACTAGGAACCATGAAGTTGCAGGTTCGATCCCTGGCATCGCTAAGTGGGTTAAGGATCTGGCATTGCCGTGAGCTGTGATGTAGGTTGCAGACGTGGCTCGGATCCTGTGTTGCTGTGGCTGTGGCGTAGGCCGGCAGCTATAACTCTTGTTAGACCCCTAGCCTGGGAACCTCCATATGCCATGGGTGCGGCCCTAAAACCAAAAAAAAAAAAAAAAAAAATTGAAAGAGACACAGAGTTATGTTGAAAGCTAGGGATCAGTGTGGGTTATGTACTTATTCACTATCAAATCTGTCATGCCGCAGGTGCGGCCCTAAAATGACAAAAAGACAAAAAAAAAATAAAAATAAATAAACTGCAGCTCCTATTTCCATCTCCCTCCAACCCCTAGTAATCACTGATATATTTCCTGTTTCTCTGAATTTGACTACTTTAGATACCTCGTAACTGGAGTGGTAGAGTATTTGTCCTGTAACTGACCTATTTCACTCAGCATAATGTCCTTAAGTTTCTTCCATGTTATATCTTGTGACAGGGTTTCCTTCTTGTTCCGTTTGTTTCTTCTTTTATAAAAGTGTTTACCCTTTAAGTGCATAACAGAGTTTACATCCACCCCTGTTCTGGAATAATCTTTTACTAGGCCATGATTGGATTTCTATGGTTGTGAGGTTGAAGGAAGAAACCAGATCCATAAAGATCTTATCAGAGCCAGTAAGCTAACCTTGGGGGACACTTTACATCTCAGTTTTCACTTGGCCCCAGCTTACAGAGATGCAGATTCATGCTGCATGTACCACAGGAGGTCAGTACCTCTGAGAGGCCATTTAGCCACACCTCCTGCCCATAAACACATGGTAAATCACACGCCTTCTGAGAGGATTTGTGTAGAATACTTTTAATCTTTCCTGGAACCAGGTGAGTAATTTGCCCTGAATTTCATTTTTATTAAGGCTTTTCCTTTTGCAGGCAAATTGGCCCAAGAACGTTGATATGGTCTGAGAAAGAGCAGGTGGAAAAGTCTGCTTACGAATTTTCCGAGGTTGGTCATAAAGTCGCCCCTTTTAATAACCGTGCTAGACAACAGCTTTAAGATTCTGAGTATGAAATGTGATGTTTTTAAGTAATGTGGGTAAAAGAATCAAATAGTATATCTTAGGTGAATTGTGGTTGATGAATCTTTTGGTATCATTTTCATTTAAAATACACATTAACTCATAGCCTTCATAGAAAGCAAAGTCCACTTTTAAGAAATTTATTGTGGCAGTAACGCAGACATATAAATACATATGCATTAATTTTCCAGACTGAATCTATGCTTAAAATTGCAGAAGATCTAGGAGGCCCCTATGTTTGGGGTCAGTATGACCTGTTGGTCCTCCCGCCGTCCTTCCCTTACGGCGGCATGGAGAATCCTTGCCTCACTTTTGTGACTCCTACCCTGCTGGTAAGTGGTAAACTTCATTTAAAGCTGACTTTTCCCCAAAGATAGACCTAGATATGAAGAACCTTAGACGCCTAAGAATATTTTCTGAAACGTCTTTTCTCTTATTTATGTAACCTTTGTCTCTGACACTATTGCTTATTGTGGTTCTTATCATCTCGTTTTTCTAAAGAAAATAATTTGGCCCTTTGGGTCATTTTTTAATGGTAAAAAGAGAATAAATTCTTAGTGGTGTGTACTAGGCACTGGTGCCAATGAAAGTTCACCTGATTAACAGAACACTCGCTTTTATGCAATGATGAGAGTTGAAGGTAATTGGTAGGAAATAGCCTGACACCAGGATAAAATTCAAATGAGAAATTAACATGATAGGTTCAAAGCCTATTGGGAACCCGTTTTCTTCACCAGTTGTTCAGGCATTTGGGGGTGTTGGGGGAGGGGTGCTTTATAACAGCAGTCTGTGGATGAATTATGTATCCAGACCGAGAAACTCTACTGTTTACACTTGGCGTATAGATACTGGCTAAAAACAAACACAACTCAGTTTACCATGACTGGGAAAAGATTAGCCCACAGTGTATAGCTATATCTTATATGCCTCTGTAAGCTACTTTATATCCTTCCTAGAACCAAGTGAGTAATGGATTAGAAGTAAATAAATAAAATAAAACACACCATTGGAGACATAGGCTACTATGGACTTTTCTTAAATATACCGCTGGTGATAAAGACGATAAAAGCACATCAGGGTAAATAGCAGTGGATATAAAGAATGGAAGAGGAAATATGTTTCCTGGAAGTTAATTAGAGACAAGTATACTGGCTCTCCCAGTACTGGAAAAATTCCCAAGAATAGGGAGAGGAAGAATGATGCTATCTTTCAGGCCTCTCTTTTTGTTTTATTTCATCAATTCATGTCCCTTTTGAACTCTTTGGAGTAAGGAGTACAGTGGACCATAAATACCAGAATACTGTCTTGACCTAGGCAGTCTTTTAGGTGTAATCTGTAATTTGATTACTGAAATACTAAGGTAAATTTCTTCTTTTTTAGGCAGGTGACAAGTCTCTCTCTAATGTAAGTTAAGTTTTATTATTATCATGGTTTTACCCTTAAGAGGTATTAAGTCAACTGATTTTAAAATATCCATTGTATTACATTGAAGACATGGTTATAAAAGACAACTTGGGGATTCTTGTTGCAAGACATTATTATATTATCAATTAGATTTAACAGATTTAAGGACAATTTGTGGTTTGATCTCTTCATGTGTCTATGATTTTTTTTTTTTTTTTTTGTCTTTTTAGGGCAGCACCTTAGCACGTGTGGAAGTTCCCAGACTAGGGGTTAAATTGGAGCTGCAGCTGCCAGCCTATATCACAGCCACAGCAACTCGGGATCCGAGCCATGTCTGCGACCTACGCCACAGCTCACGGCAATGCTGGATCCTTAACCCACTGAGCGAGGCCAGGGATTAAACCCACATTCTCATGGATACTAGTTGGGTTTGTTACCACTGAACCACAGTGGGAACTCCATTTATGAAACATTTTTAATAGAGTGATGTACCATCTAACACTTTTTAAATAATAGTATTTTGTATCTAATTATTTTAACTATGCTATACTTTTTAATTTTTGGCTAAATAGTGATTTTTTTTGGCTAAACTATGTAATTCCTGAATATCTCAACTAATGTTAAAAAATAATTAAACATGGAATTGGGAAAACTAGAATGCTTAGATAATGAGTTGTTTTAGTTGAGATAATCAGTTTTAACACCAGTCACTTCCACTATTTCCTTTAGGTTATTGCACATGAAATCTCTCATAGTTGGACAGGAAATCTAGTGACCAACAAAACTTGGGATCACTTTTGGTAAGATTTATTATTTCTTTATTGGTTCTTGTTATTAATTAACTTATCTTCTACCACTCTGAACTGTTTCGTGTGTATATCTTGTTTTTCTCTGTTACCGTCTCTTTGATAGACAGGAATTTTTTTTAAATTTGGTAATAGTTGTCACGATGTCAGGTAGAAGAGAGATTTTTCAGTTGATACTTGCTATTTAGTTCTTGGCATGGTAACACTTGAATCCACAAACACTTAAAACCATGGCTTAATTTCCCCCGCTGCCATCTTCTGGGCTGGACTTCTGAACTGAATGCAAGGAAGCAACCTAAGCAGTATGCTTACACTGGCGTATTCGAGCTTTCTAATTGCTTTGCTCTGTAGATAAACCAAACAGAAGATATTGTATTGATTAAAATGCCTTTTCCTCCCAGCTGTGTCAGTGCTTTTATTTCTTACATTTTTTTTTTTCAGGTTAAATGAAGGACATACCGTATACTTGGAACGCCACATTTGTGGACGATTGTTTGGTGAAAAGTTCAGACATTTTCACGCTTTGGGAGGATGGGGAGAACTACAGAATTCGGTAAATCAGTCATGCTTTTAAAAGCATTCATCCCAAGTTGTGTGGATATTCAAAAATTCAGTTTGTAAAGCTGCTTTATTAAGTAGCAACAAGAAGGTCATTGTTATCCATGGGGGCGATCAAGCAGATGCTGGAAGAATGTTCTGCTGTTACATGTTAGTTGTTATCGTGTGTAAAGTCACGTTCATGACTAGTGGGACCTCAGTGGGTCTTTGCAATTAGTAGAGTCAGTTAGTTACTGTTTGAATTTTATTTGGTGCATTCATGTCATTTTTAAGTGATCTTGGAGAGCTGAATTTGTGGACCGGGAATTGACAGATTTTTTTCTAGTGTTTGGTAAGAATAAAGTCTGCTATTGGGCAAAAAATATCACGGAACCTTACTCTACTAGCCTTTCTAGAAACATATACTAACATCCTACAATTTCCAGTCTCTAAATTTGTTTAAATTCTCTATTTCTCTAAAGTTAGGCGACGGAGTGATGTAACATTTCCTCACTAGCTTGTTCACATGGTGGTAACCAGTCTTCACGTTTGAACATTCCTCTAATTTTGTGTCTTGTAGGTAAAGACTTTTGGGGAGACCCATCCTTTCACCAAACTTGTGGTTGATCTGACTAACGTGGACCCTGATGTAGCGTATTCTTCAGTTCCCTATGAGAAGGGCTTTGCTTTACTCTTTTACCTTGAACAGCTTCTTGGAGGACCAGGCAAGTAGTTGGCATTTTCTGATTTTTTTCTTTGAGGGTAATAGAATCTTTAACTATTGTTTTTGCTCCATTATTTATTCTTCCAGTTCACTCTTCAGCAGCTGAAGGAATCTATATCATTTTCTAATGTTACTTCTCTGCTTAAAATCTTAAATAACCCCTGAGTGCTAAATTATGTTGCATGGCTTAAAAAAAATAACTCTTTGGTATCTGAAAATTAGGAAAATAGTATGTGCTCATTGAAAAAACTTGTGGTGTAGAAGTTTAGAGGGGTAGTAAGTGAGAGACCCTCCTTTTGGTGTGTATGGCTCCAGATCTTTTTCTAAGTTTAAATGAACAAATATATGTAATATATATATACAGTTGTATAAAAATAGTCATTTTAATTATTAAAAAATGGATCATGATCTATATTTGTTCTACATTTGTTTTGGTTTTGTTTTTTGGGGTTTTTTTGTCTTTTTGCCTTTATCTAGAGCCGCACCCGCGGCATATGGAGGTTCCCAGGCTAGGGGTCTAACAGGAGCTGTAGCTGCCGGCCTTCGCCACAGCCACAGCCACAGCCACGTGGGATCCGAGCCGCGTCTGCAACCTCCTCCACAGCTCACGGCAACACCGGATTCTTAACCCACTGAGCAAGGCCAGGGATCGAACCCACAACCTCTTGGTTCCTAGTCAGATTCGTTAACCACTGAGCCATGAAGGGAACTCCTCTACATTTGTTTTTTAATTCAGCAGTACTTCACGTACATCCTTCCATGTCAGAGCTTACAAACTCATGCTTTTTAATGCTGTCATGGTATTTCATTATGTAGATGTGCTGAATTTATGTAACTTTCCCCATTGATGGACGTTTAAAAGTGCTCTCTTTTGTCAGTGGACTTTGAAGGCCCTCCCTCACCTGGATCCATCTGTCCAATATTATTTTCCTCCTTTCTAGTCATACGAAGATCATTGCTTTTAGAACTTGGGTCATGTGTTTCTTTTTTGTGTCTTGCATCATCCCCTTACCTCTAATTAGGATTTCTTCTCTCCCTTCCACCAAATTACATATATTCTTCAAGGTCCAACTCAAGTCCTACCTCTGTTTTTAAACATTTTGACATTCTTTTATTCTTAAAGCCCTCATTAGTTTCCTATTCTCAGAATGTTCTCATGCTTTGGTACAATGAGAGGCACCAAAAAGTATGTTACTTTTATATGTTACTACTTTTCCATTAATTGACTTCTTTTTCTGTTCTTCTTTTTCAAAACTCTTAGAGGTTTTCCTAGGATTCTTAAAGGCTTATGTCGAGAAATTTTCCTACAAGAGCATAACCACCGATGACTGGAAGGATTTCCTGTATTCCCACTTTAAAGATAAGGTTGGGTTTTAAAAGCTTTGCTATTTTTCATGCCCCAAATATCTTTATTTAATGGCTATTTGTTAGGCTGATTTAAATTACTTAATAGTAGCATTGGTCTAGAATTTAAGACTCAATCTTTCCTTGAATGTTTTCCTACCTAAAATGAAACAACATGAACTAAGGTATAGAATTTTCCTATTTCAAAGCAATCTGCAATAGGATGTTTCAGAAATAAATTTTGTGTGTGCACTTAATTTTCCTATTTTAATCAGTTAACAGAACCCTATTGATGAAGTTTATTTTAGGAAAGAGAATGATACTGAATTATATTGAATGTCAATGTAGACAAAATTATAGATCTGAACACCTAAAATTCTGCTTTAGATTTTTTTTTTTCAATAGAAAAGATTGTTTTGGAGCAAACTGGGTGTCCCTTCTGTTCCCAGGTTGATCTTCTCAATCAAGTTGATTGGAACACCTGGCTCTACTCTCCTGGGCTGCCCCCTGTGAAGCCCAAGTAAGTACTTACCTGCTAATGCTTTCCTTCTCATTCTCCTCAGTCCTAGAGCTCCTCGAAATATCTGATAGGGTTTGATGCCTTCCTTAAGCTATTACTAGTTCGCCATGAGAGTAGAATTCTTAGGTTGTTAGAACCTTAACTCTGAGGTCAAAAGAATCATTTCCGTGACATTATAAATATAAATTAGTTCAACTCTTTGCAGGTGGTTACTGAGCGCCTCCTTTCTGCACAAGGAGGACGAGCTATATGGAAAAGAGTAAGGTAGTGCCCTTTCCTTGTATACCTTTGCACGAAGAAAAACAGCATAGAAGCCTTATGTTCATCGTCATAACCGTGTTGGAAGTTACCATCCCCACTTCCAGAGGAGACGCATCAGGCTTAGCTCAGGGTAAAGAGTCTTGCCAGAGGTTGCACAGCAAGTAAGGAGTTGAGATTCAAACCCAAGTTAGTAGTTGTAAACCCTCCCTTGTGCTGCGTTTGAAACGAAACACCTTCCTCAAATCAGGAACCCGAAGCCCAGCTTTCCAAGAGTCGTGTGAGGATACTGACTACTTTGTGTTGCAGCCATGAACTTGCTGCTCCCTCCACCTTGAGTACTCTACCCAGTTAAGTCCAGTCTCGGTTCAAGAACCGCTTCTTCATGGAAGCTTCACTTGACCTCTCTAACCAGGTTCCTGGGAGCTGTGTACCACCTCTCCACGCCCAGCCTTTGCCATAGTCATAATCTTAGATTTATTTGTGTGATTATCATGTCTTTGTCCTTCATACACTGAAGCACCATGAAAACAGCTCATACGTGGTTTGCTCATCACTTTTCTTAGGACCTTGCCCTGAGTCAGGGCTGCTTCCTCGCCCTGCGCTAATCCTTACCGAATTTTTTTTTTTCATTATAATGAGAAGGAAGTTTCAGGCACCAAGAAACAGAACAGCCAAAGTGGTTTTTTTACTGCCCTGTTCCTTATGAAATCAATGCTAAGTCATGTTCTAGTTAAAGGTGATTTACTGCCTGAGCAATCTAGGACCTCTGATCCAACTTGTCTTGAAGATAAACAAAAAAAGGGTTTGTCCATAGCCTGACTACTTCATGAAGATAAAATGGCAGCTGATTCAAAGAAGGTCACTACTTTGACCCCTTTATTATCTCCCCAGGGCCCAAAGTCTCTGGAAGCAAAAACAGTGCTAACTTCTAGTCAAAACTGACTTCATTTGGGCCCTAAGGTGCAGGTACACCCCTGTTCTCTAACGGAAACATTTCATAGCCAGCAAACATGACTTATGGACAAAGGGATGTTTAACAAGAATTTTGCACACATTACAGTCTCTTGCATGGCTTCAAAATGTATGATTTGTCTTCTAAGTTGAAAACACACAGATCTTAGCATTAACTTGCTTTGTTTTAAAAGGCAGACTTTGGGAGTTCCCATCGTGGTGCAGTGGTTAACGAATCTGACTAGGAACCATGAGGTTGCGGGTTCGATCCCTGGCCTTGCTCAGTGGGTTAAGGTTCTGGCGTTGCCGTGAGCTATGGTGTAGGTCGCAGACGCGGCTCGGATCCCACGTTGTTGTGGCTGTGGCGTAGGCCAGTGGCTACAGCTCCTGTTAGACCCCTAGCCTGGGAACCTCCACATGCCGCAGGTGCAGCCCTAGGAAGAGGCAAAAAGACAAAAAAATAAGGAAAAAAACAATAAAAAAAATAAAATTTAATCTCGAATATTTTTTCATCTTTGCAGTTATGATATGACCCTGACCAACGCTTGCATTGCCTTGAGTCAAAGGTGGATTACTGTGAGTAGTAATGAATGATTTTTGACTCCTTTTTGAATTGTACAAATAGGTTTCTACTCAGCAAAGCAGGGGAGTGGTGCTTTACTTATAAACTCAGGTATTTGGAAAGGTTATTCGTAAGTCAAATTTGTCCAAAATTATACTCTATCAGCCCTCGACATGTAAAGAGTTAAGTGTGAGGGGAGGAACGAATGGACAAGGATGGTATTTGTTCTGATTTTTCTTGATCTTAAAAGGGAAAGGGGCAGGGGATTGTAGGCCTCTCAGTGGAGAGTAAGTGATTTTTAGGAAAGACGAGGGGATTCTTAGAAGAACAGATTGGGGGTATGATAGTTTGCAACCAAGTCTTCTTGGGTGTGGAGAATAAGACAGGAGTAGAAAGCTCCAGGTATAAGAGCCAGAAGAAGGACGAGAAACCAAGTCAGGAATAAGGCATCTCAGGAAAATGGAACAAGAAACCAAGGGAAAAGATGCTTTTATTTTATTTTATATTTTAGTTTAGTTGAGTTTAGCTTTAGCTTTTTGGGGTCACACCATGACATATGGAAGTTCCCAGGCTAGGGATCCAATCGGAGCTACAGCTGCCGGCCTACACCACAGCCACAGCAACGCAGGATCTGAGCCGCGTCCTCAACCTACACCACAGCTCACGGCAACACCAGATCCTCAACCCACTGAGCAGGGCCAGGGATCGAACCCTCAACCCCGTGGTTCCTAGTCGGATTCATTTCCTCTGCACCACGACAGGAACTCTAGATACTCTAACTTTAAATAAAATATAAACATCTTTTTTGGAGATCCTCATAACAAAGTCAGAGCATAACTAACTTTTTAGGTCTAAATTCAAGGTTTTTTTTTTTTTTTTTTTTGGTAATGAAATGTAAAATCTAACAGCTACCTATCAGAGGTGCAGGCTGGTTGTGCACATACGTACCTCCTCTGTCAGTCCTGTGCCCTCCCCACCTCATCTGCCTCTCTGCCCACCTTGCCCTCATGCAACCATGACCATGGATTTTGGTTTATCATTCCCTTGCTTTTTTGTGTTTTACCGCTAATGAATATATCCTTACTAGAAAGCTTAAATACGCAGTTTTTTTTTTTTTTTTAGCAGAGAATCAGATCTTCTCTAAGTTCTTGTATTTAGGTGAAGTACTAAAGAAGGATGAAATTCTGATATTAAGGGGCATTTTGAAGGGGGAGGAAGTTATAAAATAATATGCTTCTATACAAGGATGTATATGCATACATTAAATTCTCTGAAAGGGTATACAAGGAACTTTTTTTTTTTTTTGCCACTCTGTGGCATACGGAGTTCCCACCCCAGTTGTGACCTATGCCACAGCTGCAACAATGCCTGATCCTTAACCCTTTGTGCCAGGCTGGGGATTGAACCTGTGTCCTGGTGCTGCAGAGACACTGCTGATCCCGTTGTGCCACAGCAGGAACCAGGAACTATTAATATAGGTTCCTAAGGAATGCGCCTTGGAGACAGAGAGCAAAAAAGGAATTTTTCATTTGGTTCTATTTGATGTTTAACTTTTGCATATATTTCTTTTAAAATTAAAAGAAACCCTAGTTTAAAAGAATTTTAAACTAGTTTTAAATGACTTTTTAAGATACTTAGGTTATAAGCTTTATTTCATTCTCCTGATTATTTCCTCAAAGATAGTTGGCAGTGAATCCTAAGCTGAAAAGTATAGACCCACTTTTTTTCCCTAGGTGATTTCCAAGAGTAAATGGGGAAAACAGAATGTGTGGCAATGGAGGGAAAGATCATCTTGTGGTCTTATCAATTCATTAGTATTGATATTGAAAAGAATATGCAATTTGATTATTTACCAAATTTTTGGATTGGTCTGTAAATCAGTTGACATAATTTTTGTAGTATTTCTTTACTTTGAAAATCTGTATATCATGAATGTACAAAAGATGTCAACAAAAGTTTCCATCACTCTTACTATTCACAGTCTAATTTTTCTTAAGTAATGTAGATTTAGGAGTCATAGCAACTCTAAGTGACAGTGATGCAATCTCAGAGTGGTTAAAATATCTATGGCTTAAATTTATTTTTTACAATCTCATGCATCCTTGTATTTTTCTTTTTCTTTCTTTCTTTTTCTTCTTTTTAGGGCCACACCTGCCACATATGGAATTTCCCACCTAGGAGTCGAATTGGAGCTACAGCTGCCAGCCTACACCAAGCCACAGCAACTCGGGATCTGAGCCATATCTGTGACCTACACCACAGCTTCCGGCAATGCTGGATCCTTAAACCACTGAGCAGAGCCAGGGATCAAACCTGCATCCTCACGGATCCTAGTCAGGCTCGTTTCCTCTGAGCCACGATGGGAACTCCTTATTTTCCTTTTTTCTTAATATTTACTTTTATGTCAGATAAACCAATGCATATTATGTAACTGTACACAAATAGAAATAATCAGATAACATTTATTTTAGGCCAAAGAAGATGATTTAAATTCATTCAGCTCAGCAGACCTGAAAGACTTCTCTTCTCATCAATTGAATGAATTTTTAGCTCAGATGCTCCAGAAAGTAAGTACTTCCTCAAAACACTAGAAACTAAAATGGGCATAAAGGCACAGCACTTACAGTTAAACCTCACTTGGAAAAAAAATATTAATGGGAAAACTAATAGAAGAAAATGATGTACAAAATCTACTCATTTATTTAAAGACATTTGTTGAATGACTGCTGTGTTTAATACTGTACTGAATCTAAAAAGATGTCAGAAAGAAATATACTATGTCCTTAAAGGGTTTATAATCTAGTAGGAAAGGTCACACGTGCAAAATTTAACAGTAAAGGGAGGGATATTTTTAGGTATCATTAGAGATAAAAGGGAAGAAGGGCTCGCCTCCAACTGGAGCAATCAGGAAGGCTTTTGGAGGAGTGGGCTGGATTTGAGCAGCAAGGAAGTAGAAGTTCAAGCATGCTCAGTATTGCAGAAGGAAGTAATAGATCTGGGAAAGAAGCGAATGAAGAGATCACTAGAAAGCTGCTAGGATCAATGCGATGAATCTTGAATGCCCACCAAAGAATTCTGGATTTGCTTTCAGTCAGCAGCAAAGGGTTGAACATTTTTAACAAGAAAGGCACCCGATGAAATGGTGGATTGTGAAGACAATTCCGCTGGTGCAGGGAAAGTTGGACTGCCGTGAGGAAGGTGGGTGGTGAAGTTAGTTGGCAGGAGTCCAGGATATGGAGGGGGAGGGGGCTGGTGGGAAGGGAAAGAACAGGCCGGTGAGAGGGAGATCCTCAGGGGGAGAGCATTGGCTTTGGGGACTGACTGGATTGGCGGTTAACAGGAAGGAGTCCAAGCAGATCTGAAGGTTTCAAAACCAGATAATTAAAGGAATATGTGAAGCTGAGAGGAGATGCTATATTTTGGGAGGGAGAGCGTGACCGGGAGGTCTAAGGATCTTGAGAGGGATGGAGAAGATTCCAAAGAGGATTTCCCATGGAACCGATACAAAATGAGGAATGGGATTTTCAAGCACCAGGGGCCTTAGAGAATCTACTTTTAGAACATGAAGCCATCACCACGGCTGCACACATTTCTGCAACCCCGCCTGTTGTGTGGCTTAGAACCAAGAAGAAAGAAAGCCTGATGGGATGACTGGGGAGCAGGCATGGCCAACACTGGGACAGTAAGGGAATCCAGGAGTTGGCCGTGGCCAGCTGGCCCACCAGGCTGAACTTGGAGCTTAGTTCAGATGAAACAATTTGAGAAGGGTCTAGCAGTCAATGAGAACAAGATGGTTAATGATAAAACTGCTATTTTGGAGGGATATAGATAATTTAAAATAGGGATTTCAGAGGAAACATGCAAAGGTGGAGCTGGGGGGAATCTGTGAGGAAAAACTTAAGGAACTGATTGAATGTGGAGAATGGATACATTTAAGATATTTAAGGTATAAGGAAAAACTTGAAAGACTCTGGAAAGGGACTGAAAGTATTTATACATACCAAAAAGTGTGAGGAGAGTAATTCTCATTTAATTCTCCATGTATCTCACAAATTAAATGACCCCTTGGCTCCTAGTAAATCATCCTTACTCAGAATACGTTTGTACAAAATTTATTTTCGTGTGCCTTTGTTTCTTTCATTCTCATCTAACGTATTTCTATATTATAAAATATTTAGGATTATAATCCAAGAATTTCTCTCCAGCTCCTTTCTTCCTAGGAATCCTGTTGAAATGATACATTATACTTCTTTATTTTGCTCTTAGGCACCTCTTCCATTGGAGCACATAAAGCGAATGCAAGAGGCCTACAACTTCAATGCCATTAACAATTCTGAAATACGATTCAGGTACATCATTTTAACTTGTCTCTGTGGAAGAAAGTAGAAAACTAGTGTAAAAGGTGGAGAAAAGGAAAGAAGTGTGTGAGATATGCATGGGTCTTGAGAATCCCTGTCAAATTTACTGCATCTATATACATAAATGTAATGGTCTCTAAGGAATGATTGCAATGTCTGTAAGATGATAGTATTAATCTTTTTGTTCACATTTGTTCTAAGCTTCTCTTGCCTTTAAAAAAGAAATTGGAATTAAGAATTTTCAGTGGTAAATAGGCATTCTTCCACAGCGAGCCAGATAGACTCTGAAATGGGACTAGTTAGAAATCTCTGATTCTGTTCATCTTTCTTAGTTCAGATTTGTACTGCAAGCTTAAATCAAAGTTTAATTCCTTCAGAAATTGTCATACGTAAGATCCGTGAGCATCTACATAATCCAAACCTTTTAAAATGTGATCTTTTTCGAGAACAATCTTCATCCTTCTCTTCTCCAATTCTTAAATGCTACGTAGAAGGATTTGAGATTGTCAGAATAAAGACATAAAGTCGTGTACAGTGTAACTATAATGGGATTATTCATCATTACGAAAGTAATTTTCAGGTATACCTGTCATACCTTGTTTCTGCCTTATCATTTCTTACCCCCCATCCCCTAAAAACCCTCCTTTCAGATGGTTACGACTCTGCATTCAATCAAAATGGGAAGAAGCAATTCCTTTGGCTGTTAAAATGGCAACTGAACAAGGAAGAATGAAGTTCACACGACCCTTATTCAAGTAAGAACCAAGTCAGACTATGCTTTGACTTTAAATAAGGAATGGGGAAGAAAAAAATCTTAAATGGATGTTTTTGTTGTTAGTAAAATACTTTGTAAAATGCAACCTAAAAATGATACTTAAAAAAAAATTCTTTTTTTTTTTTTTTCGCTTTTTAGGGCCACAGCTGCAGCATATGGAGGTTCCCAGGCTAGGGGTCAAATCCAAGCTGTAGCCACTGGCCTACACCACAGCTATGACAACGTGGGATCTGAGCCGTTTCTGCGACCTACACCACAGCTCATGGCAATGCCAGATCCCTGACCCACTGAGCGAGGCCAGGGATCAAACCCGCAACCTCATGGTTCCTAGTCGGATTCGTTTCCACTGTGCCACGACAGGAACTCCTCTAGATATAATTTTGGAATAGGACTTAACACTTCTAACTATCTAAAATTGGAGATGATTACATTAGTTTTTTTAGCAGCATTTTATATGGCTTACCTATTATGGGCTAAATAGGGTTAGACACTGGTGAAAAGAAAATAAATCGAAGAAAGTCTTATATACCCAGAAAGATCTTTAAAGGCAAGTAGAAGATAATTAGTGAGTAGGGAAGGACCAGAAAAAAAGTGTATGAAGTTAAATGCAAGAAAGATGGAGCTGCCCAACCTTTTTGATTCAAATATTGCAATGAGGTGGAAGAATAATATGTTGCTTGACATGTAATAAAGGAATGCCTGGTAAAAGTGAGGAAAGTTGGACCTTGGCAGCAAGATACAGTTTATGAATCTCAGTGAAGTTATTTTGACTATGGATTTGACAGGAATTCAGAAAAAAATATAACCATGACATAAGTATCTATTATTAGTCTGTTTGCTTTTCATTGACTTCACAAGTATTATAAAATTTGCTAAAACCAATCAACAAGTCATTATCCCTTTTTTTTTTCTGTGCAGGGACCTTGCTGCCTTTGACAAATCCCATGATCTAGCCATCCGTACCTACCAAGAGCACAAAGCGAGTATGCACCCCGTGACTGCCATGCTTGTGGGGAAAGATTTAAAAGTGGATTAAGGACCTGTCCATGGCTGAACTCAGACACTTTTCAAAATGGAGTTCATAAAGAAATACAAAACTTCAGCTCACAGTTAACTAAAAATGTCTTCATTTTGGCTTTTAATTTGTTTTGTCAGTGATTTTTTTTTTTTTCATAAATAAAGCTGAGCTACTGCCCCTCTCATCACTGGTGGCGTGTCCTATGTAAAATGAATTTTAGCAAAGCTTAACCTTTTAAATTGTAAATGTCAGTTTACAGAAATTATTTTATATTCCTTTTCTCCCAGTAGGGTCACAAGGTGTATCAACACGTTACTGATCTCGTATTTTAATCTCTTTTAATTTGAATCTGCTGCACATCAAAAATTCAACAGAATTAGGATTTTGCTTTTTTAAATATCCTGAAACATGGATACTTGGTTGGATTTGCTCATCACCCAGCTGGCGGGCATAAGAGGAACTCCCTTATCAAAATGTTTAAATTCTAGTGGGAGAACCCTGCTCCTCACTCCTGGATCCACCTGCTGACCCACTGGACTTGTCCTGCCTTCTTGTCCATTAGGGTCAGGTGGCCACTGAATAGCACAACTTCCCATCAGCCCCTCAGGTATCCCTGCCTCATCTCCTTAGTGGCCAGCAGACATTCTCCACCCACACAGAGCGTGCAGTACAGAGAAAGAATTCAAAACAACACAACAACTGATCCAAGTGACAGGGTAACAGAATACGCCCATGACTGTACTGCAATGCCCCAGGGTGACTTGGCACACAGTTTGGGAACCACTGTGTATTAGGATTGTGACAGCAACTCCACTGTATTAGTTAGGATTGTGACAGCAACTCCAGTGCCAGAAATCAGAAAGGGAAAAAGAGGCTTATTTTAAGGATGCAGAGTAGGCGGAGCTTATCAGAATCTGAGGACATGCAGAAGGGGCTTGCAACCAGGACTGCAGAGCCATCAATACTAGTCTGTCTCTTCCCGTCTCTCTGGTCCACACTGCACAGTCTGGCTGCCCCCAGCTCTACGGCTGCAAATAGTTCTTACCCCAGGGAGAGACTGTCTCCGTTTCAAATTCAGAGGTGAGACTCTAATCCAGTTTGGGTCCACCCCTGGCCAAGTAAACTATCAAAGAGGAATGGTGTCTTAGAGTATCAAGTAGATGGGGTATATCATCATTAAATACCTTCTCAGAGTGCCAGGAGGGTAGAAAAAAAAAGGTCTGAAAATATGGAGTTCCCATTGTGGCTGAGCTCAACTAGAATTCATGAGGATGAGGGTTGGATCGCTGGCCTCGCTTGGTGGGTCAAGGATCCGGCGTTGCTGTGAGCTGTGGTGTAGGCTGCAGACACGGCTTGGATCTGGCGTTGCTGTGGCTGTGGTGGTAGGCCAGTGGCTACAGCTCCTATTCAGCCCCTAGCCTGGGAACCTCCATATGCTGCAGGTGTGGCTCTTAAGAAAGAAAAAAAAAGGACTAAATAAATAAGAGCAGACACCCAAATGGTGGCGCAGATAGCAGAGACAGATTCCTGGCCCTTCCTATAACCCTGAGACTTCCCCCCTGTTCTCACTCTCCTAAGCAGTTCTCTCCTTTGGACATGTTTCTATAACACAGTGTGATTATTCATCTCTCAAGGCTCTGCTCTCCCTCGTCTCCATGCCAGAAACGCCAGAGGACAGAGTTCAGCTCAAATCCCTGGTATATAATCACATCCTAAGTGACTGGACTTTAGCAGATCTATGGGCCTAGATGATGGATGCTTTTGGAGGCTTCCCCTGCCCATACTTTAAGCTAAGGCGTCATTTTTTGGTTATCACTGATTTTAGTGATACTGAAAGTGACTGGGGGCAAGGGATGCTAGGAAGAAGGTAGGAGGCGCTCAAGACAAATGTTCGTAAGGATTTGCTCAGTGGTGTCTCTACTTCTTCAATTCAGCTAATAAGCAAATGTTGAATGACTTGATGCCAGTCTAGATAAGATAGATAATTTCTGGGTGAACAAAAATAAGTAATTTCTATATAATATTAAAGAAGTAAAGCAGTCCAGAGAAGGGCCACCTACCCCAACTAAAGTTTAGGGAATGCTCTCTGGAGAAGAGGCCTAAACTGAGTCTTAAGGGATAAGAAACAGACAGCTAAACCAAGAAAGCTGGAAGTATGTTCCATCCAGGTTAAGGAAGAATAACGTAAGTACTGAGTTATGGGTTTTTGGGGTCATGAATTGGACAAGATAGTGGAAATAGCTTATATTTGCTCCACAGTGTCTAGGGCCAGAGCTTGGATTCCTCAAACAGCTGAATCACTGGGAACTGATATCATCTGAGAGCTTCTTCCATCACATGCCTGATGCCTGACCTGGGATTACTCAGAAATGGCTCATTTGGGGCTGGCAACAGGCATGCCCAAGCAGCTGGGGTTTTCTCAAAGCATGAAGGGTAGCTGGACTTACTACTATCATTATTATTATTATTGCTTCACCTGCGGCATATGGAAGCTGTGACCTACACCACAGGGCCTTAACCCACTGTGCCACAGCAGGAACTCCTTATCAGTCTTCTTTATACATCTGCATTCGTCACCAGAAAGTAAGCACCATGAAGACGGAGGATGTATCCTGTTTCCTTCATTTCTGGCACCCAGCATAATACGTGGGATGTAAGAGTCTTTCAAGAATTATTTGTTGGATGAGTGTATGGAGAAGGGTAGAAAGTTAAGATGCTTCACATCTAAGGGCCTCAGTTTTCCAAGATATAGGAGGTAAGGGCTTCCTCTGAGAATTAGAGGAGTTGGATATTGAGAAGGTCCTTCAAGAGTGGGGTGAATCTTGGGGGGGGTGCACATAGGAGGGCAATGCCATCCTCTGCCCATCAAAGTACCCTCTGTAGCAGAGCCTGCTACCTGGGTGAACACAGACGGAAGTCTGTTGTGATGACCCAGAGGGCAGGTTTGACTCAGAGTGTAGGAATAAGGGTAGGGTTATAAAGGAATTTCAAAGTACCTAAGAAAGTGGTCCCAGGGAGTATCTAGTGTACCAGCTTCTGAGGAAAGTACATGAGGAAGCCAGCTTGGGAAGTGTGGGCAAGAAGGAACTGGTTGGAGGCCAAGTTCAAGGGCAGAGATGACTGAAGTAAGGGGAGAAGTGGAAGGCTAGGAGGTTGTGGTCAGAAAGGGGGGGGGGGGCACTGGAATTTTAAGATTACTTAATGTGGATGAAATCCTCATGATGATGAATTCCAGGGTAGAGTCAGGGTGTCGGGGAGCTGAAGTGCAAGTTTCAGTGATGCCCAAGGAAGGCCAGCTCTTTCTTCACATGCTTCCTGGGAAGTTTTCAGAGAAGGGCATTCTGGGTGTGGGTGTTTTCCATGAGCAACTGTGTCTGTTCCAAACAGAAGTCTGTTTCAGTGGAACCAAAATTTTCTGGATTTTTCCATTGGAATAATCCAATCTCCAGAAACTGGCTCACCCCTAAAATGCTGCTCAGAGCAGTGCCTTCATTTATTGGACTCCCTTTCAATGTTCTTCAGAATTCCTCAATACTGGCGGTGACGAATCTAGCGCAGGGTGCATTTATCCGTGTTGAAGATGCTTACTTGGATTGGGATGTCCATGCACCTCGATGAAAGGACATTTATTAAGCAATACAGAGTATATTAAACTCCAAATGACAGTCATCACAGATACTTCTGTAGCATTTCCGTTGTACCAGATGCTGCTCTAAGGGCTTTACATCTGCGAACTCACGTACTTCTCCCAACAGCCATTTGAAGTAGGTACTGTTATTATCTCCATTTTGTAGAAGAAGAAACCGAGGCCCAGAGAATTCAAGTAACTTGGCCAGAGGTCACACAGCTAGGAAATAGCTGGGCCAGGATTTGATCCCAGGTAGATACTCCGAACACCGTGGTGAGGAAGTTGGTCCCTTTGCTTTCTGATGAGGAAAGAGGGGCTAATTAATAACTTACTGCTCCAGCCTAATAAGTGGGAGAAACGGAAACCCAACCGTGGTTGTCTGAGCTGTTGACCTCCAAGCCACGGTGGCTCTGTCATCTAGATGGTGACCTTTCGTTGTGAAAACAATCTCTGGCCTTGCTGTCTCCCTTTGTGGAGGGACAGCTTCCGAAAACCTTAGTTTGTAAGGGTGTAGTTGCTCAACAGGTATTTGGGGAATAAACGAATGAAGATTGCCACACTCCCTGGTGTCACAGTTGGCGGGTGGGGAGAATTTTACAGTTGAGTAACTCCAGATAAGGCCAGGAACATGGTGTTTATGAGCTGCCCTTAAAGCAGGGGAGGGAGAAATCAGGGTCCTGAGGAGAGGCGGGGTGTGGGCCCTAGGACACGGGGCAGGGGGTGGTGAGAAACCAGGCCTTGCTGGCGGCAAAACTGGATTGCAGTTGGACAGGTAGCGTCCCTGCCCACACCCCCTTCTCCTGCCCGCAGCTCAGCTACATAAACTCAAAAGGACTCCCCAGGGCCCTCAATAAATATTTGTCCAGTGAGCAAATGAGTAAAGGCAAGGGGGGGGGGCGTGTTTTGAAAGATCCAGCCACACCTTGGATAAAACTCTCAGATAAAACTCTCCCCTCCGGGTGAGTGTCGCCAGCGGAGGAGCCATGCCCAGATACACGGTGCACGTGCGCGGAGAGTGGCTGGCCGTGCCCTGCGGGGACGCGCAGCTCACGGTGGGCTGGCTGGGCCGCGAGGCCGTGCGGCGGTACATCAAGAACAAGCCGGACAACGGCGGCTTTGCCTCGGTGGACGATGTGCGCTTCCTCGTGCGCCGCTGCAAGGGCCTGGGCCTGCTGGACAACGAGGACCTGCTGGAGGTGGCCCTGGAGGACAATGAGTTCGTGGAAGTGGGTGAGTGCCGGCCCAGCATCCTGGCGGGGGGGCGGGGGGGGGACCTTCCCTCGTCCTCCCCGCCCCAAGGAAGATGCGCGCTGGCTGTGTGCCTTCAATTCGCGCGCACCCCTGCCAGGAAGGTTGGATTCTTACCCGCCTTTTACAGCCAGGGAGCAGACTTGTAGAAGAGAGACTTTCTAGCAGCAAAGACTAGATTTGAACTCCAGGCTGCAGAGTTGAAGCCTTTTGCCGTCAATGAATGACTCTGAAAAAAAGTCTCTTTTGCCCTTCAAGAGCAGCTCACCCGACTGGAAGCCAGGGCCAGAGATTTAAAACAAAATGAGATCTATTTTGTTTAACAAAACTTCAATAATATTAAGGATTAATATTATTAAATGTTAAATCTGGAGTTCCCGATGTGGCTCAGAGGAACGAACCCGACTAGTATACATGAGGATACGGGTTCGATCCCTGGCCTCACTCAGTGGGTTAAGGATCCAGCGTTGCCGTGAGCTGTGGTGTAGGTTGCAGAGGCGGCTCGGATCCCGCGTTGCTGTGGCTGTGGCGCTGGCCAGCAGCTACAGCTCCCATTTGACCCCTAGTCTGGGAGCCTCCATACGCCGTGGGTGCGGCCCTAAAAAGAAAAAAAAACCTGGTAATTATTCAAAATATTAAAATTAAATATTCAAAACATTAAATTTTTAAACAAAATAAAGCCGGTGATGGGGATGGATTTTAGGGTTGGATCTCATTTAGGGTTGGTTTCATTTAAACCCTTCCATGCGTGCCTGCCACCTACATCTCTGCCTTTTGCTCTCCTCCTTTGTGAACCGGAAAGCATCTGAAGTCATTTCGAAGCAGCTGTTTCTCTAGAATTCACAGGCTCAAGAAGGAAGAGCTCTTTCTTGGTTTATCAGCAACTCCGAGAGTGACGCCGCGCGAGTGTGACTCTCTGCTGGGGTCCTAAGCAGTCTCTTCCGCACTCTTGTTTCAGTTATAGAAGGGGATGCCATGTCTCCAGACTTCATTCCATCACAACCGGAAGCAGTTTACCTGTATCCTTTCCCAAAGTCTCGCTGCTCTGCCCTGAGGTAACTCATCTGCCGGTGATGGGGCTGGGCCTTTTCAACACGAGCTGGTATTTTCCTTGACCTGGCTACAGATACAGCAAATACCGGGAACCCGAAAAGGTATGCTTCCAACAACCACGTCCTTTGCCTTAAGAAAACTAAGTCCCCCTCATTAACGGAGGGGGAGGGCTGGCAAAATTTATGAGCAACCCCCAGCCCCCAGGGCAGGGCTTTATCTGGTTCTGCGTAGCAGGGAAAGGCCTCATGCTTTTCGAGCTCTAATTTTCCTTCTTCAGCCTTCTCTTCAGCGGGTTGTCTTCTTACCTAGCAATTTATTTCATAGCCCTGGCAAAATCTCTGAGGTGTCAAAGCTAGATTCTGCCTGAGGCTTCCCACTCTCTTGTTTGAGTGACTAAGCTGTTCAAACTCGCAAAGACCTGCTTCTTTTTGCATAGTACATCACCTTAGACGGGGACAGCCTGACCACAGAGGATCTGGTCAGCCTGGGAAAGGGACACTACAAAATCAAGGTATGCTGGAGGGTGGGGAAAGATGCCCCCTGACCTTTCTTGCTGCACGTAGAAGGTTTCAACATGCTCTGCCCTGTTTTCCTAGCTCACCCCCACTGCTGAAAAAAAGGTGCAAAAATCCAGGGAAGTCATAGACAGCATCGTGAAAGAAAAAACCGGTATCTTTTTCCCTTTGTGTCATGCATTTTCTTGTACAGACTTTGAAAACAACATGGCCCGTGTCTAATTGGAGAATGTCTGCTTTTTTTATTCTAGTTGTTTATGGCATTACCACAGGTTTTGGGAAATTTGCCAGAACCATAATTCCTGTCAGTAAACTAGAGTAAGTTTGATTTTTCCCTACCAAATGCACACACATGCCATTTGTTCCCATTTTTGAGATTTCTTTCAACAACAGGGAAATAATTCACATTTGCCCCAATTTACAGATAAAGAGTGTGAGGCTTTGGTTAACTCATACGAGTTGATACAGAAAATGCAGATTTGCTTGGTTTCTTCCATTGCACCATCATACCTTATTGCGTCCTTCCAAAAATTGATCTGTTTTCTGCTCATTTTCTCAGCTGAGGGGACATTTTCACTGGGAGGTTTCTACGAGAGTTTTCTTTTTTCTTTTTCTTTTTCCTTTTTCTCTTTCAGGGAGCTCCAGGTCAACCTGGTACGCTCACATTCTTCAGGTAACTCATTCCGAATGTTCAGCACCTCCTATATCTTGTTTGATTTGATGAAGTACAGTTGGTCCTCTAGCCATGGGTTCTGTATCAGGGATTCAACCAGCCTTGGATGTTGGTTGAATCCATAGATATGGACCCTGCGGATGTGGAAGTTACGCTGTACTACCTTGGTTTCTATAAGGGACTTGAACATACAGGGATGCTGGTATCCACGGGATGTGGGGGTCCTGGAACCAGTACCCTGCGGATACCAAAGAATGACTATGCAGGACAGTGTCAGGCATCCTGTTTCAGCTTCGAACAGCTAGAGCATTGCAAGGATTAGGTGCCATTTCTGCTGATGGGGAGGGAAGCAGAATGCATCAGACAAGAGTATCTTTCAACTGACTGTCAGAAAAAGGAATGGGCCAGGTGGAAGGACAGGGTTGGGGTGGGAGCACGGCTATCATCATGCTAAGAGAGTGGTACATTCAGGGGACGAAAGTGAGGCTAGAACTCAGGGCATGAACTGATTGGGACAAGGCGAGATGGGGAAAGTCTGTGAAGAATCAGCTCTCAACAGTCAGCAAGGGAGCTTGTGCTGAGAAGTCTGGACGCTATTCCAGACTGCTGGGGAGGGCGGGGGCTCACTGAAGTGTTCCAAGAAGGGGATCTGAGAAGGCAAAACTGAAGTCTCACATTCGTCTGGAAGATGAGACTTGAAGAAGTAAGGCGATCAGGAGGAAAAGCAGGACAACCATCAGCACAGAGAAGTAGAGAGAAATTTGAGATCAAGGTGGCTGGGGTAGGGGGAGGAAAAGATTTTTGTTTTCCTTGGAGAAAACATCAATTCTGTTTTGCAGGCGTTGGGAAACCGCTAATCCCTGAGAGATGCCGGATGCTCTTGGCTTTAAGGATCAATGTCTTAGCCAAAGGATACAGTGGCATTTCCCTGGAGACTCTCAAACAAGTTATTGAAGTATTTAACGGTAAGGCAGCAGGCCCCCAATTGACCCTCCATTGAGGTTGGATGTGAATGGGTGGTGAGACACTGATGAGACAAGAAGACGTCAAATAATAGAGATGAGTGGGAAATGGGCCTGGCAAGAAGGAAGGATAGCTAGATGGGGGTGAAAGGTGGGAGTGGGGCAAAGACTCCTAAGGACCTTGACCCCATTCTCTCTCATCCTTCACTGAGCACTTGGCAGGTTTCAGACTAAATAAGCCCCTTAAGTCTGGCCTTAAGTACGGGGCTGGAGAGAACCTTGGGTTCAGTAGTGTTGGATTGGAACGTGGCTAGAGAAGTTGCATCAAATCATCTGGGACACATAACAATTCCCAGATATCCATCCCAAAGACCGATTCAGTAGCTCTGGTTGGTTCCTAGGAATCTGAAATCTTCATGTTCGCCTAGTGGTGGGATGGCCAGATATAAATGTAACTCAGCCTCTCAGAAAGGTAGAACAGACATATAGAGATTAAAGACTTGCTTGTGACCGGGAAGCTGTTCAGTGTCAAGATAAGAGGCAGCTCAACTCTTTGGAGCTTACCTCTTGGGGCAGGAAAATTCCAGTATCTCCATAGATTTGACATGCTTGGGAGGTCAATGTCCCTTCCCAGAGATAACCATTCCAGGTCAGTGCAAGCTTGGGGACTCTTTAGGGTAAAAGCGTGGGAAGAGAAGCAGGACTGAACAGTCACATAGAATAAACATAGGCCAGATTCTCTGTGCTGTGGGCGCAAATGACCTATAATTATGACACACCAATCAGCAAATGGCAATTTGAATAAACAATCTGAAGTATACAAGCCTGTGCTGAACAGACCAGCAGTGATTCAACTCCCGTTTCCATTCCCACCTGGTCTGACCTACTCTGAGCCTAAAATCCCAGACTGTGTAACTTCAGCCAGGAACCCACCTATGCTTTATGGGTGAGCCAGGGCACCTCTGGGTCCTAGAGTTCTGAAAATTCCCCAGGGTGGACTATGGCCTGGAAGCTGACCTATGGAAGGCACTGCTTTCCCTACTAATATTACTTGGCAGTTGGAAAAAACACTGCTCTCGGTAGTCTGGATTTACCTTGGAAATGTAGCCTCCTTTTTGAGTAACTTAATGGGAATTCCCTCTAAAACAGTACACGTCCATTTCTAAGTGCTGGTGAGTTGGCTGACTGGGTAACTAGGAATTGGGCCAAAAAGAAGACACGAAATTGCTTATGACTTTACCTACCCAGAGAATCCCTTTTAACACCTTGATACATCCTATCTTTCTAAAACAATTCATAGTATTTTTCTAGTGTGAACATTGACATGTTTTCAAACATTCTCCAGTCGCTTTTACTGGCCTTACACACCATTTGATCCCATGGAAGTCTCTCAATTTTTTTTTTTTTTTTTTTTTACTAATTTTATTTTTTGCTTTTTAAGGTCATACCCATGGCATATGGAGGTTCCCAGGCTAGGGGTCAAATTGGAGCTGCAGCCGCCTGCCCATGCCACAGCCACGGCAACTCTGGATCCAAGCCACATTTGCAAACTGCACCACAGCTCATGGCAACGCCGGATCCTTAACCCACTGAGTGAGGCCAGGGATTGAACTGAGCCACAATGGAAACTACCTTGATTTCCTTTATAGATGAGTTTTTACTTTCTTTTTTTTCCTTTGTCTTTTTAGGGCCACACCCACGGCACATGGAGGTTCCCAGGCTAGGGGTAGAATTGGAGCTGCAGCCACCAATTACCCCACAGCCACAGCAACGCGGGATCCGAGCCATGTCTGCGACCTACACCACAGCTCATGGCAACGCCAGATCCTGAACCCATTGAGCAAGGCCAGGGATCAAACCCGCGTCCTCATGGATGTTAGTCAGGTTCGTTAACCACTGAGCCACGACAGGAGCTCCCGTTTTGTTTTTAGAAATAAGGTGGCAATGGACAGCAGCTAGCTCCCGATCACATCTTTAAGATACATTGCTGGAATTTCTAGAGATTTCTAGGTCAGATTAGAACGTGCACAGTAAGAGTAAACAAAAGGACAGAAGACCACTGAGAAGGGAGACAGGAAGAGACAGTCATTAGGGGGATGTGGGCTCCAGATGACCTTTCTTCTACACTGTCTGTTCTTAATTCCTTATGTACAGTGTTCTCCCAACCCCTTCACACAGCATATCTGAGTGTGTGCCGGTTAAAACCTATAATGCTTGTGGTTCCTGCCACGGCGGAGTGGGTTAAGAATCCCACTGCAATAGCTCAAGTCACTGCGGAGGTGCAGATTCTATCCTCGGCCTGGCACAGTGGCTTAAAGGATATAGAGGTGTTGCCACAGCTGCAGTGTAGGCTGCTGTGGCTCGGATCCAATCCCTGGCCCAGGAACTTGCATATGGCCCAGGGACTGGCCATAAAACAGGACCCTCCCTCTTTCCCTCCCTTCTGCCTACCTTCTTTCTCCCCCCACCGCTTTCTTTCTAAAGCAACGCAGCCAGGTCCCCTAAGCACTAGTTGTGTCTGAGGAATTGTCTTTCCCCAGGTCTGAGGAATTGTCTTTTCTGCTATGCGTGATAGCGGATCCTTTGGGGGTAGGTTGGTCTCAGTGTCAAAGTTAGGATGAATGAATGAAGTACTCTTGAAGTGACTGGTGCCGCCTTCTCTCCCAGCCTCCTGCCTGCCCTACGTTCCAGAGAAAGGAACTGTTGGTGCCAGTGGAGACCTTGCCCCGCTGTCTCATCTTGCGCTTGGGCTCATTGGGGAAGGGAAGATGTGGTCTCCGAAGAGTGGCTGGGCCGATGCTAAATATGTAAGACTTTTTATCACAGCTTCCACCTGCAGTAACTCCCCTAGGATGGACACTGGTGTACTTGCGGGCTTTCTATCACTTAGTCCTTACAGCAGCGCAGTGAGGGAGCCACTGTTATCCCTACTCTGTGCCTGTGACAACTAAGGCTTAGAAGTGTGGACAGAGTCAGGAGCCCAGCCCAGGGCAGCACGAGGGTCAAACTAGGCCAGGCTCTCAGCTTCCGCCCGCAACTGCCAGCCTTCTGGACTTGGTAATCGCCTTGGTAAAAAGGTAGAGCAGCCGGTGTTAATTGCAGGAATTTATTCTGCACCAAAAGCACTTCCGGTGCCTCTCCAGGAGGTCCCACATTGTTCCAGGTTTATTTCACTGCTGGTCTAACAGGTACAGAGCCGTGGATCATAGCATTTACTTATGGCCTCCGGAAAGCAGGCTTTCTTTCCCCCACAAGCTTTCACCGTGGTAGCCAATCAGAAAAGCTTGGTTTTGACAAAGATTTAATGTTTTCTTCATTCATCTACAAATGCATCAGAGTAGCCCAAAGGATTATCTGAAGTGTCATCTCTGATAGCTTGCTGGGAGGTCCCCTAGGAGTAACTGAAGGAGCAGAGGACCAAGGAGGAAGACGTTAAGGGAACGGATAATCCGTCTGGGGGTCTGGATTCCAGATCACCTTCCTTCTATGCAGACTGACCTTGATTCTTCCTCTAGGTACAGTGTTCCCCCAACCACCTTCGCACAGCAAATCTGAGCACGTCCTGGTCGAAACCTGTAATGCTTTCCATTGTCCTTAGGATAACGTCTAAAATTGAAGTGGCTTCCAAGAGTCTTGCTTGTCGTGTTGCCCCCCAGTCCTTCCCCACCATGGCTGAACATCACAGAAGCGAGGTTCCCCACAGCCAGTGTGCTGGGTCCTAGGCATAGCGACCAGCCACGTCCATTCTTCTCTTCCTCATTCACTCCTATTCTTCCTTCTAAAAAGTCCTCTGGGAAAATTCCTTCTCTGCTCTTCTGGTTCTTTTCCCTGCACTCCCACCCCCTGCCAAGTCCCTTCTGCCCCTCCTTTGTGCTCGCTCAGCATCTTCCGTGATTATTTTCCACCAAACCTGACCCACTTCCTGCCTCCTGGAGCATTTAACATACTACAATTGTAATTGCCCTTGAGCTTGTCCTCTCCATCTTTCCCGCTCTCAGCCCCAGCCCCACACCTGGAACAGAATTAGGCACGTGATCGATACTCTAATAAGCTTGTGAAATTGACAGAGTCGATGGTGCTGCCTCTGTCTTCCTTCTTCCCCAGAGGATCCTTAAACCTAGTGACTGCTTTCACGTTTTTTATTTCAGGGGAAATTGTTTGGCCCATTTCCCCTCGGGGTTTGCATCCTTCTCTGAGGCCCCTAAGGCCCTTTTCATTGATATTCACACTTTGGCCATGCAAGTAGGAAGCCCTCCTCTGAGGTCTGTTACTGCCGAGATGAGTAGGACGAGGGTGGAAGACTTTTTAGGTCAAGCTCTGGAGGCCGGGGAGCACGGACAGAGTCGGGAGCCCGTCCTTAGCAGACCTGCACACAGGTGCGCATATGTGCTCACGAAGCAGCCGTAAAAAAGGTGAACCACTAAAGCGGAAAATGAACACAAAGTACCTAGAAACTAACATTCAGGGCTGATTTTTGTAGACATTAGCCCCTGATTTAGGCACAACTATTGAAAGTTAAGTCTGCTCGCAGACTAAAAGAACAGAACCAAAGAATAAGTAGTGGAGGTGAACAGATCCAGGACGTGTAGGTTTAATCTTTTACAAGACAGACCTTTGGGCTTAAAAATATCTTATTGGATTCCACATGAAATTAGAAATAATTTCATCTGATACCCATTTTTACCTTTTAAATCATTCTGTAGGTCCTGGCAGCTCATGGATTGAAACCAATTGTTTTGAAACCAAAAGAGGTAAGGAGACTCAAGGAAACTTTGTTCATCCTAACAAGCCTTTATGTACTCTTTTCAGTCTTACTATCAGCCTCCCTGGTTTCTCAAAATAAACATAGTTTCCATGGTTGCTGTAAGTTGGTCACTGAACGAAGGGCTCTACCATAAGCAGTTTAAAGATTCTCGGAGTTCTTGTCATGGCTCAGTGGAAATGAACCTGACTAACAACCATAAGGATGCGGGTTCAATCCCAGGCCTTGTTCATTGGGTTAAGGATCTGGCATTGTCGTGAGCTGTAGGTCACAGACCTGCATTAAGCTCGGATCCTGCATTGCTGTGGCTGTGGCATAGGCCGGCAGCTACAGCTCTGATTTGACCCCTAACCTGGGAACCTCCATAGGCCGCGTGTGCAGCCTTAAAAAGAAAAAAAAAAGATTCTTCATGCCACAAATGCTTAAGGGTTATCTTATCTTATTTATTTATTTGTTAATGGCCACACCTGTGGCATCTGGAAGTTCCTGGGCTAGAAGTTGAATAGGAGCTGCAGCTGCCAGCCTATGCCACAGCCACACCAGATCCAAGCCGCATCTATGACCTATGCTGCGGCTTGCAGCAATGCCAGAACCTTAACTCACTGACCGAGGCCAGGAATCAAACCTGCATCCTCATGGATACTAGTCAGGTCCTTAACCCACTGAGCCACAATGGGAACTCCTAAGGGTTTTCTTACAGGAAAACTTAAAACTTCAAGTGGGGATCTTAAGGATCCCTAAGAGATGCTGTAAGCCGATATCCCTCAGGATACTCAAAGCCAAGAGTCTTGGACCAGGAATTTTTCAAGGAGTCTTGTCTACAGTGATGAGAAGTTGAAGAAGAAATACAGCATAATTAAGAGCTAACTATATGCGGCCTATATTGACGTTCCACTGATGTCTTGAGGGTGGAGAAACTTAACAGCTACTCCATTTGTCAGATTGGTATGAATGATTGATCCTGGAGTTACCGCCCTGCACTTTAGAAACTACGAATCAACATCATTCCGCTGACCCTGCTAACTTTTCTCTTAGGAAAGCAAAAGATACAAAGTCAACTTGCACATACCCTTGTTACAGCAAAGACGGTTAGGCAACTTCTCTCCCCTTCTCCAAAGGGTCTGGCGCTCATCAATGGGACACAGATGATCACCTCTCTGGGCTGTGAAGCTGTGGAAAGAGCCAGTGCTATTGCTCGGCAGGCTGACATAGTGGCGGCCTTGACCCTTGAAGTGTTGAAGGGCACCACCAAAGCCTTCGATACGGGTCAGTGTGTTTCTTACGTTTATTGGCTATTCATTCAGACACAGCTGCGGGCAGTTGGGGGTGGGGGAGTTGGTCAAGGTCTTTAGACACAGGAGGACTGGGGGTGGATGGTAGGGAGGCAGAAAATTCAAGTGCCTGTGTGTTCAAAGTACTGCTGCAGCTTCATCTAAGTTACGCCACACGGGGTCCTGGAAATAAGCACGTTTCACAGACAGATGCTGACCTAGAGAGTTAAGTGACCTGTCCCAGATCACCAGCTCTGACGCCTCTCAAACTGCATGTTGTCTTAGGAGTCTATTAGAATTTGGGAACTAGAACAAGATTAGGGTTGGTCACCATTAGCGAAACGGGAGAGAAAAATTGCCGAAGTGGTAGCTTAACTAGAAAGTGACTTTGAAAGACTCTCTAGTCTTATTGGGAGCAGCGTAGAAAAACTATCTAAAAATGACTCTGCTAAATTAGGCCACGATTGAATTAGGCTCTGCTTCCATCATGAGCCTAAATCTTTTTAGGGGAAGCTCAGTGTCTTGAGGTGAAGTCCCTGTTCGCTCAACAGATAGTTGGCACTCAGATAATTAAAGGAGAAAGAATAAAGTCAATAAGGACCATCTTGCTTTTGGAGTTGCGCTTCTAATCCTGAGTGGTGATCAAGAACCCCTGGGCTTTTGAGGGCCGTGTCAGCACAGCGGACAGTCCTGCCCCGGCGAAGGTAGTTCCTTCTAATATAAGAATTGCTCAGAGGAGTTCCCTTCGTGGCTCAGTGGTTAACCAATCCGACTAGGAACCATGAGGTTGTGGGTTCGATCCCTGGCCTTGCTCAGTGGGTTAAGGATCCAGCGTTGCCGTGAGCTGAGGTGAAGGTTGCAGACGCGGCTCGGATCCCGCGTTGCTGTGGCTGTGGCGAAGGCCGGCAGCTACAGCTCCTGTTAGACCCCTAGCCTGGGAACCTCCATATGCCGCAGGTGTGGCTCTAGATAAAGGCAAAAAGACCAAAAAAAAAAAAAGAATTGCTCAGACTTTTCTTTCTTTATTGATTCTAGACATTCATGCCGTTAGACCTCACCGTGGGCAGATAGAAGTTGCTTTTCGGTTTCGGTCCCTCTTGGACTCGGATCACCACCCATCTGAAATAGCAGGTCTGGGCATGCCTATGTGAGTGAGCTTATGGTTTTGTGTTTCGCCAAAAGAATCACTAACATATCCCCCGACATCCCCTCTCCCTCTTTCACAGAAAGTCACAGGTTCTGTGATCGTGTTCAGGATGCATACACCTTGCGCTGCTGTCCACAGGTAAACAAAAATGAGCAAGTTTGTATTCTTTCTCCCAGTTTGGGAGGGGGAGGGGGAGAGGTGGCAGAATAGCGTGTCATGTCAACGTCAATCCAAGTTTCTTTCCTGCGTCTATTAAAAAGGATGTGTATCACACTTCCACTTATCCAATTATCATCGGTTCTGTTCTGTATGGTGAGCTGCTTATTCCCCTTTGAATTGCTCTGTTCAACTCCCTTGTACAGAAGTCCAAAAGACAGCTTGCTCTTTTGCTCTAAACCAAATTTAAACAACCCTAGGAGTTCCCATCATGGCGCAGCAGAAACGAATCCGGACTAGGAACCATGAGGTTTCAGGTTTGAGCCCTGGCCTCACTCAATGGGTTAAGGATCTGGCGTTGCCATGATCTGTGGTATAGGTCGCAGACTCGGCTCAGATCTCATGTTGCTGTGGCTGTGGCGTAGGCCGGCAGCTTTAGCTCCGATTAGACCCCACATGCTGCAAGTGTGGCCCTAAAAAGCAAAAGCCAAGAAAAAAAAAAATTAAACAACCCTAACTTTAAAAACTTCTTAGCAATAGCATTATCCTAACCAGTTAATGGCGTTTTACTGGTTCTCCCTGTTACTAGGAACTAGAACCAGCCTGCCAGGGATGTGCACTGGAAAATCTGATTACCACCCAAGAGCATATCCATGGTTATCTGCATTTAACAGGCCGACATAAGCCACGGTGTATGAATCTGTGAGGCTTCGCTTTAAATGTAAAACGCAGATGACCTGACTTGGCGGGAGGCAACCTATATTGCAGATTTTTACAACTCATTTGCATATGCAGTTAACTGAGTGAGGCACTACCACGCATTTCAAGAGTGAAACGGTATTTCAGATTGTGCCAATGTTCCGATCTATAGTATAAAGAGTCCTCCCTTCATTTCCTTGTACTCAGCAAGTCCTTTTCTAACTTAGCTAGGTCAAAAACGTCTATGGAGAAGACTTGACAAATTAGCTCCACAGTAAAAATAAATCCCAATTTAAGCATCCTTGCTATTTATTTATTTTTAAATTTGTTTTTTTTTTTTTTTGTCTTTTTGCCTTATCTAGGGCCGCACCCGCGGCATATGGAGGTTCCCAGGCTAGGGGTCTAACAGGAGCTGCAGCTGCTGGCCTTCACCACAGCCACAGCAACGCGGGATCCGAGCCGCGTCTGCGACCTACACCACAGCTCACGGCAACGCTGGATCCTTAACCCACTGAGCAAGGCCAGGGATCGAACCCGCAACCTCATGGTTCCTCGTCAGATTCGCTAACCACTAAGCCACGGCGGGAACTCCACATCCTTGCTATTTTAATAAGAATATCAGACTATGTGACTGGTACCATTATCAGTCTTACATGTATTAATTCATTTGATCCTGCCTTTCAGATCCACGGTGTGGTGAATGACACAATAGCGTTTGTGAAGAACATCATTACCATAGAACTTAACAGTGCAACAGATAATCCTGTATCTTTTCACTAAGTTATAATATAGGATTCCAGCTGGTAATATGAAGATCTGCTGAAGGGTTCATTCTGGGGAGCCTTGCTGTCACTCCATTTCATACCTGGGCTCTGGGGCTAAATGGCTTGTTCTAGATCTAAACAGGTTAAATGACAGAGGTAGGTCTATGAACCTAGTCTCAGGTTCAGAGTCTAACATGCTGTGCTTCCAAAACTAACTGATGAAAGAGTAAACGGGGTTTCCAGCATCAGCTGAAGGGTTTCATGAAGACATCTGCCCTAAAACCCACTGCTGAGGTTGTTGGTAGAAGGGTGGGGGTCTCTGCCACAAGGGTGATGACGGAGATCCCATAGGATGGCATTTATGTGACCCTTCCTGGGGCTGGAGACACCATGCTGCACCAAAGGGAAGGCCTGTGGCTGGGTCCATGGAGAAGGGCAGGAGCTCAGTTATAGGCCTAAAAGGCTCACAATTATACACACAGAAAAGGGTCACTCCACACTTGACTTAAGTTAATGCAACACACGCACCTCTAACTCTTTGGAAGTCAGAGCTTTTCTCACACAGAGTAAGTTCCTAGTCCTGAACAGGCAGTGAATATGATGGAGTCCAGTAAGTGAACATTAGCTCTTTGCAAAGTCTGTTGGTGCCTTTGTCAGGGTGCCTGTTGGTTTAAGTGCAACACATGACAGGCTGGAAAGATGATCCTTGAGAGAACTAAGGTTTAGCGAGTCCAAAGTTGACACTGACTTCAATGCGTTTGCAACGACCTCCTGGCTGCCATTTGCTGTGAACGCTGGCACAGGATCACTGAGTGGAGTGTTTCAAAGTTTTCCCAGGATTGATTGTTCCAGACAGTTTGGTGGTTGCTCATCAGCAAAAGCTTCCATTCAGCAGGTGCCTCTTTGGGAGCACAAGCTCACAGAGCCCACTGAAGAAATGGAATGTGCTTTTAAACCGTGTCCCGGTCTCTGTTCTTAGTTTCAGGTTACAAACTTTTGGAGGCCAAGCGCTCACCACCAGATGACTATTGTTATGGTGCTTGAGAATCTTTAATCCCAAGAGAAACTGTCATTTCATGCCTTAAAGATTCTTTGGCCCCCAATTGGATGGACATGATCACCTTTAAGGTTTTTGCAGGTTTCTTGCTTTCATGTCCCTTTATGTCAACACCTGCTTGTGGAAAGACTCTCCTACCCTCCACTGTCCATCTGAATATGGGCTGCAGACTCAATGTTAAAAATGAGTGATGGGGGAGTTCCCATCATGGCGCAGTGGAAACGAACCTGACTAGGAACCATGAGGTTGCAGGTTTGATCGCTGGCCTCGCTCAGTGGGTTGAGGATCTGGCATTGCCATGAGCCGTAGTGTAGGTTGCAGATGCGGCTCAGATCTGGCGTTGCTGCGGCTCTGGCATAGGCTGGCAGCAACAGCTCCGATTAGACCCCTAGCCTGGGAACCTCCATATGCCACGGGTGTGGCCCTAAAAAAAAAAAAAATGGAAAATGAATGATGGGGGAAAGAGTCATACTTGATGTGATCAGCAAGTATTATGTAGAAGCCTTAACCTATTTTGAAAGATGGTCTTTGCCAGCAGGGGAGAGACTATTTCTGGAGGAAACTTCCATGGTGAATATCCAGCCAAAGTAAGCTTTTTAGAAAATTGCTCCTGACCCTGAAAGCGTATTCCCAGTTCTCATAGGCCAACTGAATTGAGACACTCTTTCAGGCCCTGGATTATCTGGCCATTGGCGTCCATGAACTTGCTGCCATCAGTGAAAGAAGAATTGAAAGGCTCTGTAACCCCTCCCTCAGCGAGCTGCCTGCCTTCCTGGTGGCTGAAGGGGGTCTGAACTCTGGATTCATGATAGCCCACTGCACAGCTGCAGCCCTTGGTAAGAACACTGCCCTTTGCTCAGAAGGCAAGCCTGTCCATCTAGGGACCTTTCCAGTTTGCCTGAAAGTATCACATTTTGGCTTTGCATGACATCTAATTTTTTCACCACCTCCATGTGCATCTTCCTCTCTCAATACAAATGCAGCAGGTTTAGAGAAAAACATGTAATATAAACCCTCAGCAGCATTATACTGACACATAACGATATACATTAATGAAGTTGTGAATAAGGAGTCTTCTACAATTGTCTGTAGAAAACAATATAATCACACGTGAACTTCATCTTTGTAGCTTTTCCCCTGAACTCAATTTGAAGACTATCAGAAGGAAAACGACAAAGATGTTTATAGCTACTGTGAAACTTGAACTGATCCAAAGAATTCAAGTTTACATATATTCCATTAGACATGCCAGACACTAAAAACACCAGGATGTGCTTACAACCTGCAAAAAGGCTTATAAGAAGCAGGATGCCCTCTATGAAGATGAAGCTTTAAGATAGCGGATTTCAGACTCTAGACTGTAAGGGACAGAGAAGTGACTTTGGAACAGGGCCTGGCACACAGCAAGTGCGAAGGGCTTCACTTACATTTACTCATTTGTCAAACAATACCAAGAGGCGGGTACTATTACTTCCTCTGTTTCACAGGTGAAGACTGAAAGATCCGAGTAGTTCAGCGACCTACCCAATACTGCACAGCTAGTAAGAAGTTAAGCAGGGTTCGGACCCAGGCATTTTGGCTCCCAAATCTGTGCTCTCACATCAGTTAATGACGATCTCATTTTAATGAATACTTAATCCTAAACAATAGCTACCAAAATTAATAGACATGCAGGACACCCCGTTCAATGTGACTCATTTGGCACGTTTTTTGGTGCTAAAAATTATTTGTTTTTTATCTGCAATTCAAATTTAACTGAGCCTCTGATATTTTTTTTCTAGCAAACCTCCCCAAGAGGCAGAATAGCAAGGTGGTTCAGTAAGATCATAGATTCTGGGGCTGAGTCCTGGCTCCACCCATTCACCAGCAGCTGGATAGGGAGCGGGTCTTTTAGTCCTGTTGATCCTCAGTTTACACCTGTGTAAAACGGGCGTGATAAACTTACCTAATGGGGCCGTTTTTTTGTTTTTTGTTTTCTTTTTTTGTCTTTTTGCCTTTTCTAGGGCCGCACCCACGGCATATGGAGGTTCCCAGGCTAAGAGAGCTGTAGCTGCCGGCCTACGCCACAGCCACAGCAACGCGATATCCGAGCCACGTCTGCAACCTACACCACAGCTCACGGCAACGCCGGGTCCTTAACCCACTGAGCAAGGCCAGGGATCGAACCCGCAACCTCATGGTTCCTAGTCGGATTCATTAACCACTGAGCCACGACGGGAACTCCCTAATGGGGCCGTTTTGAGAATCAAATGAATTAATGCATTGAAAAGCCTTAGAACCTCACTGGGCATGTCATGAGCACTAAATAAATACCGGTTGCTATTACTGTTACTCTTCACCCCTTCCTCAGTTAAGTCTCACACTAAGTCTCAACACAGCCAACAGAGAGCCACTGAGCTTATCTTCTGTCCAGTATCTTCTGCTCGCTCACTTCCTAACTAAAATATTCCTCTAAAAGGCAGCATCTTCTCCCATTAACATGGGGGGGGGTAGTGTAATTTTCAGAGAACTTTATGGACTCGGGAAGCCTGGTTGGACTGTGCTTAGCTAGCCTAGCTGCCTGGCGAAGTTGCTCAGCCTGGTTTCAGTAGAGTAAAACTGACGGTTTTCTTTGGGGGGGCCACTTGTAAGTTACCTTTCAGAATAAGCCCCACCAAACCAGGCGACCCATCCAGCAGGTTTAGGGGCCCAGGACTTGCAGGGCTGAAACCTGAAAGTTCTGAGCAAACCAGGTCGAGTGGGTCACCGTAGTTTAGGCTCAGGATCCCTTAGAGCATAAAGAAGAGGTGAAACTTCACACAGAGGTCAAAAAAAAGAGAGGAAAATAAAAAAAACTCCTCGAGTTTGACCTCCCCTGGCTTCTGAAGCTGGGGAGAAAGAACTCTGTAATCTGGGTCCTTGGTCTTCCGGCCACAAAGACAGCCATCGCCTGGCACTTTGTTAAGACAGCAGAGGTTCAGCTCCCCCCCACCTGAAACTCAGCATTTGCACTTAAACGAGATGGAGTGATTCATTTGTGCAATAACGTTGGAGAGACACCGATCTCAGCCAGCTCTAGGATTCTCCCACCTCCCCTTGCTTCAGCCCAGGACATCCACTTGTGTCATCACCGAACAGTCTGAACTGTAAATCTCCTTGCTCAAGATCTGTGGGTCCACCCTCAGCCCCCAAACGCCATGCCTGAATTCTGATCCCGCCTCCTCTGCTCACATGACCAGATTGTTCTCCAGTATCTGGACGCGACCTCTTTAGTCTCCCTGGCAGGCTAAATGCTTCCAGTGTTTTCATCATGGCTTTGTCATATCAGGGTTCCCATCTCGGTCCATCTCAGAACTCACTTCGGTTTTAGTGTCCATCTCATTTTGGGAAAAAAACAAAAAAACAAAAAACCCTTCCTTTTCCCAAAGTAACAATGGACTGTCAGGTGCTTGGATAATGGCCAAGAGCTCCCAGAGAGGGTACCCCATGCTGAGGAGCACACTGGGAGCCAGGGGTCTATTTGGGTCGTTTTCCTATCAGGAATGTACTTCACTTCTCTGGCCTCTTGCAGTTTCTGAGAACAAGGCTCTGTGCCACCCCTCGTCCGTGGACTCTCTCTCCACCAGCGCCGCCACGGAGGACCACGTCTCCATGGGAGGATGGGCAGCCAGGAAGGCGCTCAGGGTCATCGAGCACGTGGAGCAAGGTAACCCCAGCCTGGGATGCAGGCTTTCACCGCTAAACTGTAGGCCAGTGGTCCTCAGTGCAGGGTCTCCACGGGCAGCATCAGCATCACCTGGGGACTCAGAAACTCTAGGAGAACGAGCAGAGATAATCTGCGATTAACGAGCCCACCAGGTGATTCTGATGTTCTCACCTGCTGGCCAAGCAGTTCATCAGCTGGCTTTTTTTGTTTGTTTAAATGAAAATTTTAAAACATATTCAGAAGGAGAGATGAGTGCCGTGGACCCTTAGACACATCTCACTATGATTCAACAGTTAATACATTTGCTTCGTTTTTTCTCTTTGACTTTTCTCAAATTACTCTCAAGCAAATCCCTGCCACCGTGTTGTCTTTCTGCAAACTTTCTTAAATGTAAACGCTTTCACATCCAGCACGATGCCATTATCCCATCCACCAAAAACCATCAAGCGGTCTCGGTATCACTGAGTAAATATTCAAAATTCCCCAGTTAGCTCCATGTCGTCACAGTGGGTTTGTCAAGTCAGGATTCGTGATCCACATTTTAAGCTTCTTTTCATTTAGAACAGTCTAATTAGAAACAGGTCAGTTCTCTGACAGAGACTGACACTCTGGACTTACCTGTAAGCGTCTTCGTGGTGGTTCTTTTAACTTCTCTGTCGCACTGTTGCCTGTGCCTCGGACCCTAAGCTTGACGAGATTTAGAGCCCACGTTTTCCGCAAAGACAGTTCATAGGCTCGACCTCCCCCTGCCTTCTTAATCACCGCTTGATTGTTTTTTAAAGAGAAATTGCCTTCTTTAGGCATTGTTCTCTAAATTGCTACGTTTTTGGCGGCCACAAAAGAATATCACTCTTGTAAGATAAATGTGAAAGAGGTGAGTATTCTTTTTCGGGAAACAGCTCTACTGAGATATAGTTCACATCCTATACAATTCACCCACTGAGATTGTACAGTTAAGTAGGTTTTGGTGGCACTGTGAATATCCTCAGCGTTCTCAGTACTGCAGTCGACTTTAGAACATTCCATCCTCTCGAAAAGAAACCTCGAACCCCTTCCCTGTCACTTTCTCATTCTCTGACCGGCCTGGTTGGGATGGAAAGGCGTGCATCATGTGAGCACAGCGGGTTCAACAGTGAAATAAGATGTTCTTTCTCTCTGCCTTCTTGAAAATTAGAGTCTAACCAGAGAGAAGAACATTGAACAACAGCTTGGCAGCTCTTTGCAGCACTTTACAAAACCCTGACTAAAGCACAGAGTTCAAGGAGCTGAACCTGACCTTGTCAGAGGGAAGAGAAAAGGCATTTCCAAGGAGTATTTAAGATTATGACTTGTGTTCCCGTCGTGGCACAATGGAAACAAATCCGACTAGGAACCGTGAGGCTGCAGGTTCGATCCCTGGCCTCGCTCAGTGGGTTAAGGATCCAGTGTAGGTTACAGACACAGCTCAGATCCTACATTGTGGTGGTTGTGGTGTAGGCCGGCAGCTGTAGCTTTGATTAGACCCCTAGCCTGGGAACCTCCGTGTGCCACGGGTGTGGACCTAAAAAGAAAAAAAAAAAGAAAGAAAGAAAAGAAAAGATTATGACTTGAACAACAAATAGGGCCAGCTACCTGGAGGGAGCAGAGCACTATGAGTTTTGTAAGGAAAGGGAGGGCGTGCACAAAATCAGTAGCTCTAGAATGTGTTGGGATGAAGATACAAGACATCCAAGCACAGACGCCCACCCTCAGGAGAGAACTGGGATGGATGATGAAGGTCAGCGCTCCGCGAGGAGGCAGCGGGACGCTGCGGGACGTCAGGAGAGAAAACCAGAGACCGGGAGGCGTTTGCATTGGGTTGGGGGGGGGGGGCAGAAGAACACCTGAAATGTAATACCCCCTGGAGGAAGGAGGGAAACCTTATCAAAGGGGCAGACTTTTTTTTTTTTGTGTGTCTTGTCATTTTAGGGCCGCACCCGCGGCATATGGAGGTTCCCAGGCTAGGGGTCTAACAGGAGCTGCAGCTGCCGGCCTTCGCCACAGCCACAGCAACGCGGGATCCGAGCCGCATCTGCAACCTACACCACAGCTCATGGCAACGCCGGATCCTTAACCCACTGAGCAAGGCCAGGGATCGAAACCGCAACCTCATGGTTCCTAGTCGGATTCGTTAACCACTGAGCCACGACGGGAACTCCCTTTTTTTTTTCTGTATTTGTAAGTTCCCGTGGCCAAGGATCAAACCCATATCACAGCAGTGACAATGCTGGATCCTTAACCCACTGAGCCACCAGGGAACTCCCAGCTTAAGAAATTCAAGGCGTCAAAGATCTGGAGTAAGAAGGAGTCTGAAGCCCAAGATATAAGCATGGACATCTCAAGGCCTGGGGAGTTTGGGGGGCGGGAGGGAAGGGGATGGGATGCTAGGTCAGGAGAAGCAAACTTTTTTTTTTTAATCTTTAAGGGCCACACCCTGGGCATATGGAGCTTCCCAGGCCAGGAGTCGAATCGGAGCTGCAGCTGCCAGCGTACACCACAGCCACAGCAATGCCAGATCCAAGCTGCATCTGCAACCTACACCAGAGCTCACAGCAACATCAGATTGAACCCTTAACTCACTGAGTGAAGCCAGGGATTGAACTCACGTCCTCATGGATACTAGTCGGGTTCATTACCGCTGAGCCACAACTGGAACTCTGCAGTCTTATAACACAGGTATAAGTTAGCCTCAGACGTCAATAAAACCTTGAGAACATTCCTGCACTATTTCTAAGTAGAACTGATACTTATTTCCTCAGGATGGTTTTACTTCATATGAATCATACTCTGTCGAGGTGAAGAAAATATTCATGTGAAACTAGAAAGTATTTCCATGCCTCTTAGGATCTTTTAAGTGTATTTCAATGTTTGGAACGGAAGGGTGAAGGTGGTTATTAGGCTGCTGAATATCAGCTTATTTCAAAATAAATGAGAATCCTAAAAATCCAGGTAAATCAAGATACATTGAACCCTTTGCATTTGTAACAATGAAGTATACGTTTTTTTTTTTATTTTATTTTTTGGGTTTTTTTAGGGCCGCACCCGTGGCGTATGGAGGTTCCCAGGCTAGGGGTCTAATCAGAGCTATAGCTGCTGGCCTACACCACAGCCACAGCAACGCAGGATCCCTAACCCACTGATCGAGGCCAGGGATCAAACCCGCAACCTTATGGTTCCTAGTCGGATTCGTTTCTGCTGCACCATGACAGGAACTCCAAAGTATATGGTTTTTAAATCCCAAGTGATGGCATGATGGCAAAGTTATGGTTGTGGATAGCAACCAAGAGCATTTAACAAAATGCTGCAGAGGTGGTGACAAAGTTTTCCTGATGTGTTTCATGTTTATCTTGCAAACTCACCTAAGAAGCTGCCCGTTATAGGCAGGAGCAGAATCTGCCATCTTCCCTACTCACGTTCTCCAACCAAGAGGCCAGGTTTGTGTCATGTGGGTGGGTAGCGGAGGAAACCAGAAAGATCACCCAGTTCTGATCCCAAGCTCCAGCTCTGTGAAATAAGTGTAAGCACTTATTTGATAAGATGCTTGACTCCTCGAAGTTCCCAGTTCCCTACGTGTTAAAGTGAGGCAACTGGACTGGAAAGTGTGAAGTTTGTTCCAGGTCCCAGATGGATTCCGTAGCTTTACCGTTTCTCATTGTGACCTGGCTGTACTAAGCACTTTGTAATATGCTTCATAAATTTTAGGATAAAAGGTCAAATATTTTGGGGGAGGTGTTGTTTTGTTTTGTTTTGTTTTTGTTTTTGCTTTGGCCATGCCTTGGCATGTGGAAGTTCCTGGGCCAAGGACTGAACTTGCGTCACAGCAGCAACCCAAGCCACTGCAGTGACAATGTCAGATCTTTAACCCACTGTGCAACAGGAGAACTCCTAGAAGGCGAATGTTTTTAAAACTTCATTTCTGTTAACTACTTTAAGCGGCCTGCTCAACTTTAAGCTTCTAAATTATTTTCTTCGCAAATAATGGAACCCAAACTGTTTTAATTTTGAATTATATTTCTATAAAAATTTTTCATTAAACTGTATCAAAAATTGGAGTTCCTGTCGTGGCTCAGTGGTTAACGAATCTGACTAGGAACCATGAGGTTGCTGGTTCGATCCCTGACCTTGCTTAGTGGGTTGATGATCCGGCGTTGCCATGAGCTGTGGTGTGGGTTGCAGATGCGGCTCGGGTCTGGTGTGGCTGTGGCTGTGGCTGTGGCGTAGGCCGGCAGCTACAGCTCCGATTGGACCCCTAGCTTGGGAACCTCCATATGCCGCGAATGCGGCCCTAGAAAAGGCAAAAAATACAAAAAAAAAAAAAACAAAAAAACTATCAAATATAGAAAGACAGATTTCAGTACTCAGAGCTGGTTGCACGGTATGAAACATACCAGAGGAGTTCATAGCTAGGAAAAGACAGTGCAAAGACTGTTTCAGCAAGAAACATAAAGTTGGCAAGATATCAATTTCTGCAATTTCAGTTTTAGTGGATTTGGGAGCCTTTGAACTTGAAGGTTTGAAACAGACATTAGAGAATTAGTCCCAGGGCAACCCAGGACTCATCTGCCCATTCACTGGCTCCTTCAGTCCTTTGATGCGCCAGGTAGTTGTTTAGGACCTAGGGAACTGCCCGACTGAAAACAAACTGAAATTTACACAGAGGCGGAAATAACAAACAGATCAGCCTTCTTGACCGGAGGGGGAAAGCTTACTTGAGAGCCTCCCCTTCTTACCATTAAAGAGGCAGCCAAGGAGCTAGAAAAGCAGATTTGAAATGGTAACCAAATACCATGGCAGTTTTATTCTACCGATGGACTGAGGACCAACCACCTGTTAGTTGGCAGGTGACGGCCGTCAACTGGCGAGGGATTCCACCCCTCGAGCATGAAGTCAGACTGTAATCAGCCACCCCGCCTCCGTCCTCATTTCAGTGCTGGCCATCGAGCTTCTTGCCGCCTGCCAGGGCATAGAGTTCCTACGGCCCCTGAAAACCACCAGTCCGCTGGAGAAGGTCTATGACCTGGTGCGCTCGGTTGTAAGGTAAAGTCAAACGGGTCCCTGCAAAGCGACACCGCTTGAAAACTGTGAACTCGGGCAGTGGTTCACATTGGCTGATGGTTCATTGTGCTTTTTCTGTAGGCCCTGGATAAAAGATCGCTTCATGGCCCCAGACATCGAAGCGGCGCACAGGCTGCTTGTAGAGCAGAAGGTAAGCGGGCTGCTTGGCTTATTAGTTTGAGGTTGTCGTGGGAAAGCATTTTCCTCCCCAGCAAGATTCTCTTTTATTTGAAAGTGCATTCTCATTCTGTAAGACTGTCACGGCCGCCAGCACCTGGTCTAATGACTGAGTAGACCTAAAGAGAAAACACATTCCCAGGTTTTTATTCAAAGGGCTCTGATGTGTCCTGCCCCAGCACCGTGGGCGAGATACGGTTTCTCTTTACCGCATCTTTCCTCTGGCTTCATTGACAATGGACTCTTCTGATGGGGCAGATGCCTAGCATGTGGACTCATTTTTTTTTTTCTTTTTGCCTTTATGTAGACCCGCACCCACGGCATATGGAGGTTCCCAGGCTAGGGGTCTAACAGGAGCTGTAGCCACCAGCCTTCGCCACAGCCACAGCAATGCAGGATATGAGCTGCATCTGCGACCTACACCACAGCTCAAGGCAACGCCAGATCCTTAACCCACTGAGCAAGGCCTGGGATCGAATCCGCAACCTCATGGTTCCTAGTCAGATTTGTTAACCACTGAGCCACGAAGGGAACTCCTGGACTCATTTTTATAGTAGATTTTTTAGGAGTTCCCATTGTGGCTCAGTGGTAACTAACCCAACTAGTATCCATGAGGGAGGACGCAGGTTCGAGCCCTGCCCTCCCTCAGTGGGTTAAGGATCCAGCATTGCCGTGAGCTGTGGTGTAGGTCATAGACGTGTCTGGCGTAGGGCAGCAGCTACAGCTCCGATTCAACTCCTGGCCTGGGAACTTCCATATGTCAAAGGAGCAGCCCTAAAAAGACAAAAAAAAAAAGTTCTTTAAGCCTTTTGTAGTAATGTGTGAGTATCATGCACCCTGGAATTGCTTTATCTCCCCTGGAACCACTGCTCTATTCTTGGGGAATGATTTTTTTTTTCTTTTGACCTTCACCCCTGTCATTCTAAGTGTTCCCTACACCCTTTGAGGAGAAATCCCTTGCTTGCTGCCAACTTTGGTGCCAGTAGAGAGGTGTGGGAGAGATCTGCCTTTTTTGAAATTAAAATATGATTGACATAGACCATTATATTAGCTTCAGGTATACAACCTAACGATTTGATATTTATATGTTGCAGAATGGTCACCACAGTTAGTCTAGTTAACCTCCATTGCCATGCTTAGAATTTTTTTCTTGTGATAAGAACTTTTAAGATCAATTATCTTAGCAACTTTCAAATATACAGTGCAGTATTATTAACATAGTCACCAAGCTAGACACTGCATCTCCAGGATTTATTTATTTTACAGGTGGAAGTTTGTACCCTCTGACTACCTTCACCTATTTCTTCACTCACTGCCCTCACCCTTTGCCTCAGGCAACCACTAATCCCTTCTCTGTGTCTACAAACTTTTTTTTTTTTTTGTCTTTTT
>PVHT021183619.1:7595490-7633755 GCA_004024745.2 Catagonus wagneri | reverse complement strand
AAAAAAAAAAATAGGGAATGGGTGCTCCTTCCCTGCCAGCAGCAATCAGAAAAGCAGCAGCTATGAATCAAAAATCGGGCCTTCGTTTGAGAAGCTGTTAAGCTTGAAAGAGAACAGGTTGGTGGATGGCGGTAAGCACTCAACAAGGGTGTGCTTCTCCAGCTGTCAAGTGCATGCGACTCTCTGGGGATCTTGTGAAAAGGCAGATTCGGAGTCGGTAGGCCTGCAGTGGGGCTGACATCCTGGCTCGTCCCGGGGACGCTGATGCTGCTGGTCCAGGGGCCACACTCTGAGTAGCAAAGGTCCAAAGCACAGAGCGCATGTGTCATGGCAATAGAGCAAGGAAAAATCCACTGCCTCTTATCATTTAGGGCTTGCCTTAGAAAACACACAGTCTCATCTTTGGGCAACTTTCCTTAATTCTAACCACACTGAATTCCTGAGGTTTTGTTTCCCTGGCTTGTTTTGCTTTATGAGAGTAAGCAGCTGAAAACCTCCATGGTAACATGAGAAAAGTTTTGGACTTTGTATTTTAGCTTCTTTTTTTTTTTTTCATCGCTTTTAGAGCCACACTGGTGGCATATGGAGGTTCCTAGGCTAGGGGGTCAATTGGAGCCAGAGCCACCGGCCTACGCCACAGCCAAAGGAAGATGGGATCTGAGCCGCATCTGCAACCTGCACCACAGCTCACAGCAACGCCAGGTCCTTAGCCCACTGTGGGGGGCCAGGGATCGAACCCGCGACCTCATGGATGCTAGTCAGGTTCGTTAACCGCTGAGCCATGACAGGAATTCCTGGACTTTGTGTTTTAAAAGCTGTTTTTAAAAGCAACCAAAGACCAGTTGACACAGATCATGTGTCAAATGGCTTCTAATAAAAGCAAAACAAACAAACAAACAAAAAACAGCTGCTATGTATCTAGTTAGGTAGAGATACTGTGACTTCAGATAAAGTTGATGTTTAATGGCTTATGAAAACCAAGCTGTCATCACTTTGTTTTGTCCTTGCATCTCAGGTTTGGGAAGTGGCTGCCCCATACATTGAGAAATACAGAATGGAGCATATTCCAGAATCAAGACCTGTTTCTCCAACAGCATTTTCACTGGAATTTCTGCACAAGAAGTCCACCAAAATCCCAGAGTCTGAGGATCTTTAATGCGTTCTGTCCTGGATCAGCAGATCCGATGGTACTTAGTTTCACAGCAAGCAGTATCATGTTGAAGAAGAGACCTGAGGACTTTCTTGGGGATCAATCTATTTTATAGTCCAGTTCCCCTAATACCTGCTCTGGTTAGCTGGTGACAGTATTACATTTACTAAATCTGGTACTGTGTTCTTGTTGACCTGGTTAGAGACACGGCTGGTGTTTTCCGATTATAGGAGTTTTCTTTTTCTTCACAATATCAAAAGGCCACTCACTCTTAAGAGTGAGAAGAGTAACTACCGCTGCATGGTTCTTTAACTCTTAACATCAGATGAACTCAAATCTTGAGACACATAGATGGCATTCTTTTCCCAAAACATTATACTTTTGTAAATCTTTTTTTTTTTTTTTTTGGTTTGGTTGGTTTTTTTGCTTTGACAAGCTCTCCATTAGTTAACTTTGATTGACTGAACTATGCCAAAATGTGACAAATGTGCCTTAATATGTCTTCATAAACAGTCCTTTTTAGGTCATAATTGGTCCTTAAGCCTCTCTTTCTTTATTAATTGAATCCTAATAAAGAATAATCAAGGGAGTTCCCATTGTGGCTCAGCAGTAACAAGCACAACTGGTATCCATGAGGATGTGGGTTCGATCCCTGGCCTCACTCAGTGGGTTAAGGATCCTGTGTTACCATGAACTGCGGTATAGATCCCAGACATGACTCGGGTCCTGTATTGCTGTGGCAGTGGCCTAGGTGGGCAGCTGCAGCTCTGATTTGACCCCTAGCCTGGGAACTTCCATATGCTATGGGTTTAGCCCTAAAAGGCCAAAAAAAAAAAAAAAATTGTCAATAGGTCAATAGGAGATTTTTGTATAAAGGAGTTAAAGAATAAATATAAAGATTGCTATTGGAATGGCTCTTATCAAGATGTGCATTTCATCTTTATCAAATTGTCACTACAAATATCAAAAAAAGTTTCAGATGCTTAAACTGGAGTTAGAGGTTAGTGTTATCACTGCCTTACTATGCGTTAGTAATCTATTCGCATTCTGATCATAACCCTGCCTTAAGCAGGGCCCCTCATTTCACTGGCAGGGAATCCGATGTTCAGAAGTTAAGCAACCCCCCTCTTTGATGGCAATCATTAAAATAAGGCCCTATTGACAAAGGTCAGATGGGGCCCTAGGATGTTACCCAATCTGTTCCCTCCCCGCAAAAGAAGATTAAAGGACCTCCTGGAAAGGCTTAAGTGTAATGTCTGGATGAGGGGTGAGTCATGTGACTTCCTGGCTTCCTAGGGCTGTGACTTTGCGCCCTCCTGTGCAAACATGAGCAAGGCACTCCAGGTGCAGGAGTCTGAAGCCACGGCTCTAGCCATTGCAGTTGGTCAAGAAAAGGACAGACACGCTTGCCAGCTTGCCTACCTGATCACAGCCTAAAATGTGTCCAACGTGCATTTCGCCATAGTCTTTTCTTAGAGTGCAACCTGTCCACAGGCAAGGTGGAGACAGAAGTGAAAACCAAAATTCAGTGAACCAAGAGGAACCTGTTTACTGAAAGGTTGTTCATTTTTTCTTTTCTCTTTAAATGGCTGCACCTGCAACATATGGAAGTTCGCAGGCCAGGGGTTGAACTGGAGCTGCAGCTACAGGCCTACCTCACAGCAACATGGGATCTAAGTTGCCTCTGTGACCTAGGACCTACACTGTAGCTTGTGGCAACGCCGGATCCTTAAACCACTGAGCCACACCAGGGATCAAACCCGCATGCTCACAGAGACAATGTCGGGTCCTTAACGTGCTGTGTCACAATGGGAACTCCTCAAAAGGTTATTCTGGATGCTATTCTTTGCTGAAGTGGAAACATAGGAATGAAGTGGATTCATTCTTATCCACTAGCTGCAGTGAACCTGGTGGTCTGATGGTCTCTCACTTAGGTATGGGGCGTCTTGGATTCCCACAGGCCCTTGAGGCCCCTTGGGGTATTTGTCATTGTGTTTCTATGCAGCTCCTTGAGTAACAGGCAACACATCAAGGGAATTTCAAGGTAAATATAGAATAAACTGACTCTGAATGGTCTTTTGTCAACACAACAATGAGGGATTTGAGCCATGTCTGCAACCCACACCACAGCCGATGGCAACACCAGATCCTTAACCCACTGAGCGAGGCCAGGGATCAAATCCACGTCCTCATGGATGCTAGTCAGGTTTGTTAACCACTGAGCCATGATGGGAACTCCTGTTCTTAGATTTTTTTTTTTTTTACAAAGTTTAATACCTCATCAGGGCAAGGCTATCCCTTTTTTTCTTCTTCCTTTTTTTCTTTTTACACCACACCTGCATATGGAGGTCCCCAGGCTAGGTAGGGGTCCAATCGGAGCTATAGCCGCCAGCCTATGCCACAGTCACAGCAACGTGGGATCTGAGCCATATCTGCAACCCACACCACAGCTCACGGCAACGCTGGATCCTTAACCCACTGAGCAAGGCCAGGGATTGAACCTGCATCCTCATGGACACTGGTCCAGTTCTTAACCCACTGAGCCACAATGGGAATTCTGGGAAAGGCTCTCCTAACTGCAGTTAATTACATTTCTGAAATATTTCATTAATGAATGTTAACAATGTAGGAAATGCCTTTAGAAAATATGATTGACTCACATATTTTCTCTCTCTTTCCCACTGAGGAACAACAAGAGTTGGAGGATCACGATTTCTGCCCCAGTGGGCTCACATGGGCTTCTTCACCTGCTGTCTCAGGGCAGCCAGAGAGCAAACCCCAAAGCACAAGCATCCACTGTGCCACATGTGCCAATGTCCTGTTGGCCAAAGCAAGTCACAAGTCAAGCCCAAGCCAGTTTGGGAGAGTAACACATGGGGCGTGTGATTTGGGGTCTGTTATTGTCACCATGTGCCACATGCATAAAATTCCATACCTAACCTGAACAATTCCAAAGAATTGTTCCAAATGACCGTTTTGCATTTGGGGGATCATGTTGGCTGACTGTCTTAGTCTACTTAATGTAAACACTGAAAGTCTACCAAAAAACAAAACCAAAAACAGAGATAGAGGAAATGCTTAAGGTGCAGGCTTGGTGCAGGGGAAGCTTAAGGTACAGGCCTGGTTCATCGCAAACGTGTCCTGTTCCCTTTACTGGGTGATTCTTCCAGGAGACGGCAGAGGTTGCAATTTGGGCCAGCGAGACAGAGAATTCTATTGGAGGCTTCAAGAAAATGCTTTCTTTCAGAGTTCCTGCCATGGCTCAGTGGGTTAAAGATCCAGTGTTGCTGTAAGATGCGGCGTAGATTATAGACACGACTCGGATACTGCATTGCTATGGTTATGGTGAAGGCCGGCGGCTACAGCTCCGATTGGACCCCTAGCCTGGGAACCTCCATATGCTGTCGGTATGGCCCTAAAAAGACAAAAGAAGAAAACAAAAAAAAAAAGAAAAGAAAATTCTTTCTCTCCTGAGAGCCATGACAACCAGGCTTTGTCTCCCCCGTGCTTGACCTGAGGGAGAAGGCATAGCGCCCCTCTGGCTGTCACCAGCCAGCCACACCTGGGGCGGGGGGAGGGGGTGGAGCTGGCCTTGGGGTACCACTTGATACTGGGTAACACAGCAGAGGGAAGGAAGGAATCTGGGTCTTCAGTTTTACAGAGCTGCTGGATAAACCAGTCCTGAGGCTTGTTCTTCCTGTGACTCTCCAAGTGGCAGCCAGTAAGCTTTCTATTTTTCAAACCAATTTTAGGAAGGGAGGGGTTTGAACATCTCACCGCATCATTTCAAGAGTTTTCGACCAGGACTTCTAGCACCTGGTACCCCTTACCAAAGGACTTGGTTAAGGTATCTTAACCAAGTGCATTCATAGGGCAAATGTTTGAGTGCCTACTGTGCACTCACAGGGCAAATGTTTGAGTGCCTACTGTGTTCACTGAATCCAGATTAACCTTTCTACAACCATGCTCTTGTCCTAACCTGTTCCAAAACTCATAGTGGCTTCCCCTGACTCTAAACATAAAGTTCCAGGAGTCTCCTGGTGGCTTAGCAGTTACAGGATCTGGTGTTGTCACTACCGTGGCTCAGGTCGCAGCTGTGGCACAGGTTTGATCCTGGCTTGGGAAGTTCCGTGTGCCGCAGGCATTGCCAAAAATAAAATGAAGTTTCAACTAGTGAGCTTGCATTCCAAGCCCCGTGAAATATGAGTTGGCCTGCTCTTTGTGCTCCCAGCCCCCACCGAACCCTACTCTAGGAGGACTTAGGCCCTCCCTTCTGCACATCCCATGGTGCTCCACCTTGGACCCCGTCCCTGGCATCATCCTTCCAGTTTCCCAGGCTGAGAATGGCAATACCCCTCTCCACCCAAACAGGGAACTGTTTCTTGCTTGGTTTTACTTTCACACTTCACTCCCCCATAAGCATCATCCTTTGACATTATATTAAGGAATTCACATGCTCTTTCCATTACACAGGACCAGTATTGTCCTTAACACTTCATTCCTGTGTTAGCCTGCTGACCGTTTTTTTTTTCTTTCATTTTTTTAGGTCTGCACCCGCGGCATATGGAGGTTCCCAGGCTAGGGGTCGAATTGGCGCTACAGCTGCCGGCCTACGCCACAGCCACAGGAACACCAGATCCGAGCCGCGTCTGCGACCTTCACCACAGCTCATGGCAACGCCGGATCCCTAACTCACTGAGCGAGGCCAGGGACCGAACCCATAACCTCATGGTTCCTAGTTGGATTCATTTCCGCTACGCCGTGACGGGAACTCCTGCTGAGTGTATTTTAATAAGTAGTGTTCACTGTGACCATCTGTATGCTTGGATAGCCATTCATGAATTCATTTACTGATCTACTATGAACCAGTCACCACAGGAGATCCTGGGGACACGACCAGGCCCCTCCCTCATAATCTAAAGAGAAAGACAGTTCAATTACAGTGCTATAAAGGCTATTACAGAGATAGGGGAGCACACTGGGGGTGGGGAGCGATTAGCTCTGATTTCCCATTTAGGGAAGCAGGAAAAAGCACTCCAGACAGAGGGAACAATGCTTCTGCAAGGCCTGGAGGAGCAAAAGCAAACCAAGATTGTGACGCATAGTGTGAAAGTCCACCTGGCTAGGGTCTAGACTGCGGCCCTTCTCAGACTTGAATGGGCCTACACATCCCTGCAGTCTTGTTAAGACCAGAATCTGGGAGTTCCTGTTGTGGCACAGCGGAAACGAATCCGACCAGGAACCATGAGGTTGCGGGTTTGATCCCTGGCCTCACTCAGTGGGTTGAGGATCCAGCGTTGCTGTGAGCTGTGGTGTAGGTTGCAGACGCGGCTCGGATCTGGCCTTGCTGTGGCTGTGGTGTAGGCCAGCAGCTGTAGCTCCAATTAGACCCCTAGCCTGGGAACCTCCATATGCCGCGGATGCAGCCCTAAAGAAAAAAAAAAAAAAGACCAGATTCTGATTCAGCAGATCTGGAGTGGTGCCAAGGTTCCACATTTCTAGCAAGCTCCCCTGAGATGCAATGGCTTACAAGACACTGGCCTGGGAGGATCAAAGCAATTCCGGGTGGGTATCCGCTTCCGCTTTCACTCAAAGAAAGACGCGAACGCTATCTGTTTAGGGTGAATGTCTCCTAGAAGGAAAATAGGATGTGCTTCACCTTCTTATTCCAAGGGTCTGGGACAGACCCAGTATTTAGTTTTGGCCTCTGTGTCTATCTCCTGCATCCCAACTCCCACCACTGACTAGGAGGCTGGTCCTAGGGGAGGCCTCACCTTCGGCAACGCCGCGCTCCCCACACCCCGTCCCGGCTTCTTCACCGAGCATGTGAGGAGAGCGCTCCAGAGACCCCGCGCCACTAGCTAGTGACAGCGACATGCACTGTTACCGTTCACCTTCTGACAAGGGGTGCGTGACTTGATCTATATTGAATACAGTAAAGTCTCATTGATTCAGGCTCTAATTAGCCTGAAATGAATGACACTTTGGATAGCTGACATTTACTTCTCTAAGCATTTCCTCATAAATAGGACAAAGTTTGATCATGCCGTTGTGACTATAAGGATGGTTAAAAGCGCTGAAAAAGATTTCAAGTAAACTCACACAGCTTTAGCGACACCCATTCATGCAACCAGCCGCTTTTTCTTTACGTCATCCACTTTTCTTCTGTCATTTGTTCATTTCCTAAAAAGTTCTAAAACACCACTGATCTGCTTCCAAGGCTGTGAACAACAATAGTCACAGTGACAGCAAATGTTTATTGATAGTGATAAAATTTTTTAATACATTTGTAAGGTGAAGAATCAAAAACTGAAAGACCATTTAAAAAATTACATTAGTGGATCTGGTCAAAATACATCCATTAGAGGAAGGTCCCTCTACTTGCATATAAAATAATGAGTCCTGAACTCTGCTATGAAGCTCTATTGTAAGGATTGAGAGGAAAACAGAACACATTTCCTCAGGGGACACTAATGTATTTGAAGAGCATCTACAAAGATAAACTGTGTGAGGAAAAGAAAAACTACCTGCTCATTAGAGACAGCTACATTGTAGCTTAGCTGTGTGGCATATGACTTGGATTTTCCACCATTCCCAAATTTTCCCTAAATATAATTTAAGAACTGAAATTTGTTTGCTTGTTTTTGGCCTTGCTCGCATCAGTGGAATTTCCTGGGCTAGGGATCAAACCTGAGCCACAGCAGCAACCTGAGCCAGCAGTGACAACACCAGATCCTTAACCCACTGAGCTACCGGGGAACTCTGAGAACAAAAATTTGAAAAGTAGAAACGCAATGGGAATTTTTTTCTTTGTCTTTTGTCACCAGTGGCACAGGGATGTTCCCAGGCCACAGCCACAGAAATGAGGGATCCAAGCCACATCTGTAACCTACACCACAGCTCATGGTGATGCTGGATCCTTAACCCACTTAGCAACACCAGGGATCAAACCTGCGTCCTCATACTAGTCAGATTCATTTCCACTGAGCCACAACGGCAACTCCCAAAATAGGAATTTTATCATGTCTACCTAATTGCCAATCTGCTTTTCCCCACAGAGGCATTTCTGTGATACTCCAACTTATTCATCTTCAGAACATTTGCAACAATTCTCTGTGAAGTAGTTGAATGTTTTGAGATTATCCTCACAAACGGTTTGTTTATATGTCCAGGTACACATGTTAAAATAAGTGAATCCCTTGAATTTTTCAAGTGGATTAACATAATACCGAAATATATTTAAGTAACATCATTCTGGTAAACTACTAAGGTATTTCAACGTTTAGTATAACTATTGCCTTTTAATATAGTCAGAGCCTGCTCTTTCTTCACAGACCTATTGTTTTTTATAGATGACTTTTCCTTTAACTATAACATACTCGATTAATTCATGATGGCCTCCAAACTGGTAAATCAAATGCTCCCATCTAGAAAGAAATCAAACATGACTTAATGCATACATGTCAAAATTATTAATTTGTCAATCACTACTACTTTCAAAATGCATTCTCTGAAAATTTCTTTATACTTAGTCATTAATATTTGGGCTTTTAAAAACAGTGGAACAATACGATCATTAGTCTAGGATAAATCAAAGAGTGTTGAAGGATGTTATTAAAGTATTTGATTTTAAAATATTTGATTCCATTAAGTGATGCACAAATGGTCACATGAGCACTACTTTCAATAGAGACAGTGGCTTATAACCCTGGAGAGCAGAGCTATAGAACCTCTTTCTTCTGCTGAACATGATGTCCAAGAGCTGGGAGAAGCCTGCTAGGGTCCGGACACCATAGGATTTACAACTTGGAAGATTTAGAACAACAAGACTCAGGAGTTCTCGTCGTGGCTCAGTGGTTAACGAATCCGACTAGGAACCATGAGGTTGCGGGTTCGATCCCTGGCCTTGCTCAGTGGGTTAAGGATCCGGTGTTGCCGTGAGCTGTGGTGTAGGTTGCAGACGCAGCTCGGATCCAGCATTGCTGTGGCTGTGGCAAAGGCCGGCAGCTACAGCTCTGATTAGACCCCTAGCCTGGGAACCTCCATATGCCGCGGGTGCGGCCCTAGATAAAACAAAGAGACCAAAAGAAAAGAACAAGACTCAGACTGTTGCATTGCAGGCCCAGGAGGCAGCAGCACCCTGGTGATTAATACAAAACCAGGTGCAGGAAAACTGAAGCAAGGCTTTCGGGATCCAGGAGGAATGAGAAGTCAGAAAGGCAAAGACTCAGAACCAGGGTGACGAGCCAGGGCTGGGACCTGCGTGGCCCAGGGCCAGCAGAAAAGGTCAGAATCCGAGAAGAAAAACAAAAACACATGTCAGAGGACACACTCCGAAGTCCAAGTAAACAGAGCAGAACCCTGGAGATCTGTGAAAGATAGAAGATGGATGAAGAGACCAGAAAAGCTGGTCTATCTTGCTGCTTAGGACCTGCAGGGAGACTTTTTGCTTAGAAAGGAGTGACACTGCGCGTATAACAGCACCACCTGGTTGTACAGCAGAAATTATCACAACATGGTAAATCGACTATACTTCAATAAAACTTTAAAAAATGGGGGGAAAAAAAAGGAAGAAGGGGGTGACACTGAGAAGCCTGGGTAGCTTCTGAGCTTACACAGAGCCTGACACTGCTAATCAGAGGGAGAGGGCTCTAAACCCAGTGTCCGTATCACAGTGGGCACACAATGCAATGGCTCAGCTGGGAGAACACTCACCTGGATGAATTAATGATAATGAGATCTCCCTGTTTGCCAATTTCCAAAGATCCATGCGTGTGAGATTTTCCCAGGGCATAGGCAGCATTGATGGTGGCAGCGGCCAAGGCCTCGGGCATGGACATTCTCAAGTTCACACAGGCCAGATGCATCACCGTGGGCTAGGAAGGGGAGAGAGGAGCATTGGAGAAACGCGACAAAACGCCAGCTGCCACCTGGGACGTTTCTCAACACAGCACAACAAATAATGATAATTAAACATTTTAATGGAACTGGCTAATCAGTATGGTAAAATTTAAATTTTCACATAAAGATTCTTATGCTTTGGAAAAGATTTCTTTATTATAGACGTTACTGACCCACCCACCCCCTATATGTATTTAATATTTATTTGCAACTTGTTCACTTTCATGCTTATTTGCTAAAACTTACTAAAAAAACTTCTTTGAGTTTATTCTGAGAGGGGAAAGAGGTTACTGTAAAACCACAATGCCCAAGGCTGCCTCAAAGCATCATAGAACCTTTTTTCTCTAAGGCTGGAGGCATTTAAGTGGCATAGAAATGGCCAATTAGGAGTCCCCATTGTGACTCAGCAGTAACAAACCCGACTAGTATCCATGAGGACGTCGGTTCAATCCCCGGCCATTTTCAGTGGGTTAAGGATCCTGCATTGCTGTGGCTGTGGTGTAGGCCGGCAGCTCCAGCTCCAATTGACCCCTAGTCTGGGAACTTCCATATGCCACAGGTGCAGCCCTAAGAATACAGAAAATAAAAATAAAAAATGTTTTTTAAAAAGAAATAGCCAATTATACCACTGTCTACACTTTTTTCCTTGTTTCACAGGAAAATATTTTGAGATCTTTGATGCATTTTAACAGTGAAATAGTTTTACATTATTGCTTGGTAGAAGTTTCATAGTCTGCTCAAAAAGGCACATTAAAAATACTTACCATTGAAAAACAATATGCATTAGGGTTGAAATCGCTGCCCAGAGCGACTATTACCCCTTCATCTAACATCTTCCTGGCTCGAGGCGGCTTCAGTCTAAGGAGAGGGAAAAAAATAATGTCAGTCTCTAAAAGTGGAACTTTTGCAGATGAGATGTTCAGAATGGAGGCAGACTTTAAGACAGCCAAGCCCTTTGCGTTCTGGAAGAAGAAATAGAAACTCAAGGCTAAGTGATTAGTGGTGGAGTCAGCCAAAACCCCAGGACTTCTGATTTTTAGCATCCTGCTTTTGAAATCACTTGGCTATGACTTCTTTAATCTGGGATTATCACGACCATCTTTAAATATACTCAGGGATTCTTACAAAGGAAGAAAAAGATAACGTAAAATTATTGTCAAGCGTAATAAACTTTTTTTCTACTTCCAAGTATAAACAAACCATGATATTTACATAATGGATTTTAGATTAGCTTTCATTCTAAAACCATCCCACTAGTGAAAACTGTGTGCCAGGCACTAGAACCTCAGTCATCCTTGAGTCATCTCTCACAGTCCACATCCAACCCATGAGAAAATCTTGTTGGCGCTGTCTTAAAACTATATCCAGAACCCGACTCATTTTCATACCCCTCTGCTACCACCCTGGATCCAAATCACCATCACCTCTTGCCAGGACACCTGTGAAATCATCCTAACTGGCTTTCCTGCATTTACTCTCTAGCCCCCTCAAATATGTTCTCTACCTAGCAGCCCGAAGCATCCTTTAGAAAAATCAGATCACGTCTCTGTGCTTTTACAAACACTCAGTGGCTTCCCCTGGGCTTTCTGTCTGCACCATAAACTCTGCTTTTCAAGAGCTGTCCCTCTTTCTGGCCTCATCTCCTCTACCTCTCCTCCTTCCAGCTCATTCAGGTTTAGAGCACTGTGAAATATCCCCGATATCTTATGCATGTTTTTTAAGTATACTGCTATTTTCTAATTATAAAAGTAATGCATACTGATTTTTTTTAATTGGAAAAATTCCAAAAATGAGGAAGGAAAAAAGAAAACTCCACTCGCCCCAATAATCCCACCACTCAAACACAATTTGGGTCTAAGCTCCAACCTCAGGGTAAGTCGTTACAAACATCACACCAGAATTGGCATCTTTCATGAGCTAGGCATTCATTATCTGCATTTTGAAGGGATCTGCAAGGGCAATGGAGGGATATCTGGGCACCTTGGGAGTCTGTGTCTTTATAGCTCGTAACTGCAGCTCTTGCATGGGGGTGAGAAGCAACCTCACCTCAGCATGTAGGCCGTGGTGGGGAGGAGGACAGCAGAGCACCTGGCCGTTGCCATGGCAGCAATGCCTTCATCACTCGCTTCTTCCAGGTGACTGACTGCCTGGGCTCCCAGTTCCGCCCCGAGCTAAGCAGAATGGGGAGAGAGAGAGGTTTCACCAACAGCAACAACAAATCAATAAAGTCCCATCAAACGGCTTTTCCTGCAGAAATAAGCAGCACACTGCTGTTCAGATTTCTTGCCAACTACCCGTCATAGCACAAGCCCCAAATGGGTACAGGGTTTATAGCGGATATCCATCTGAAAATCAACCAGCATGCTACCTGGAAAACCATTCTTACACACAAATGCATACTGGGATCTTCAAACATTTGCTGAAACAGAACATTTAATGAATCTTATGAATGAGAATAGAACAACTGAGTAAAATCGGTAGTAAAACCTGATTATTACAGCATCATAAAAGCACAAGAAAGGTATCTGGAATGCCACTGCCCACAGTGAAAACAGAGCAGTGAAGCAAACAGACTTGAGAAATGTGGAATCATTTGTACAATTCGAGATTAAATTCTTTTTTTTTTTTTTTTTGTCTTTTTGCCTTTTCTAGGGCCGCACTCACAGCATATGGAGATTCCCAGGCTAGGGGTCTAACAGGAGCCGTAGCTGCCGGCCTTCATCACAGCCACAGCAATGCAGGATCCGAGCTGCATCTGCAACCTACACCACAGCTCATGGCAACGCCGGATCCTTAACCCACTGAGCAAGGGCAGGGATCGAACCTGCAACCTCATGGTTCCTAGTCGGATTCGTTAACCACTGAGCCACAACAGGAACTCCCGAGATTAAATTCTTGAACTTGGTTTTTCTCCAGATGAAAAGCTTGGGCTGGATCATTAGACAACAACCAAGAAGGGGTAAGGCTCTGATAAGAAGGCAAAGTGGAAGCATGCATTAAAGCGGACTTCTCAACTTGACGACTTTTCATAACACACACACACACACACACACACACACACACACACACACACACACACAGCATCCCAGGCTAAAAGGTGATAACGCTGAGCATCCAAGGAAAGAAGACTGATAACTGACATTACACGGTGGCCCAGGGGGGCTGCGATGCCCCCAGCAAGGCAGGGAGGAGGCCCCTCATCAGCAGCTGGCTCAGGTGGAGGAGCATTAGATGGGGGTTCCCAGGGGGCTCTGAGGACGGAGCAGACTGTGCCCCGGGGAGAGTTCCTTTCCGATCTTGGAATCCTCCTCACTCTTCCAAACTGGATTAGCTCATCCCAGGTACTGACCTCTATTGAGTCAATTCACCCATCACTCCCTACAGCCCAAAGTGCCTTGGGACCACCCCGTTCATGTTCACTCAACAAACTTTCAACAAATATTGACTTTCTAAAGACCATCGGTATGCCAGGCACTGTGCTAACCTCCAGGGAACTGGACTGAGCAAGAAGTGCGGTTCTCAGCGCAGTTACAGGCCCGTGCGGATCTCAGAGGCGCTTTGAACAAGGTGGGACAAGGACAAGGAAGGGCTATAACCCACTCTTGGAGAGGTTTTGGGAAGATCTCAGAGAAGTGGTCGCTAGGATGAAACACGGAGCGGAGTTAGAACTAGCCAAAGGGGAGTGTTCAGTTTAGAGAAGGAACAGCTATGGAGCCATGCGGGCCCAGGTCACGAAGCATAGTTTCCTGTGGCTGGTTTATGGTAAAAAGGGTGGAGGAGGTGAAAAAGCGGGGAGTGAAGAGAGAGGAAAACAAAGAGGCCAGACTAGATCCTGGTACAGAGTTTAGAATTCGTCCTGGGAGTTCCCGTCGTGGCTTAGTGGTTAACGAATCCGACTAGGAACCACGAGGTTGCGGGTTCGATCCCGCACCTCGCTCAGTGGGTTAAGGATCCGGTTAAGTGGGTTAAGGATCCGGCGTTGCCCTGAGCTATGGTGTGGGTCACAGATGCGGCTCGGATCTTGCGTGGCTGAGGCCGGCAGCTGTAGCTCCAATTCGACCCCTAGCCTGGGAACCTCCATATGCTGCAGGTACGGCCCTAAAAAATGACAGAAGACCAAAAAAAAAAAAAAAATGAAAGAAAGAATTCGTCCTAAGAGCAATGGTAAGCCTTTCAGTGGTTTTAAGCCACAGACAGGAAGGAGAAGATGCATGGAGAGGATGGGATAAAGGAACAAGTTACAGTGGAGGCAAGCTCGGGGGCAAGGAGAAGACGTGAGGCAGGAACCCTGGTCAGAGCTGACAGTGGTTTGAACTAGGCAGTGCGGTCGAGTGGAGCCAGATACATTGAGGACAAGGGGGAGGACTTCCTGGTTGAAATGTGGTAAGGGAGGGGGAGGGGAGAGTCAAAATGATGCCCAGGGTTTGACTTAGACAACGGATAGGTAGTGGCATCATGCGCTGGGGCGGGAGACACAGGACAAGCTTTGGAGGTGATATTAAGAGATCATACTGGGAGTTCCCGTCGTGGCTCAGTGGTTAACGAATACGACTAGGAACATGAGGTTGCAGGTTCGATCCCTGGCCTTGCTCAGTGGGTTAAGCATCCGGCGTTGCCATGAGCTGTGGTGTAGACCACAGACGCGGCTCGGATCCCGCGCTGCTGTGGCTGTGGCGAAGGCCGGCAGCTACAGCTCCTGTTAGACCCCCAGCCTGGGAACCTCCATATGCCGCGGGTGCCGCCCTAGATAAGGCAAAAAGACAAAAAAAAAAAAGAGAGAGAGATCATACTGGGGAGTTCCCATCGTGGCTCAGTGGAAGTCAATCTGACTAGCATCCAGGAGGACGCAGGTTCAATCCCCAGCCTCGCTCAGTTGGTTAAGGATCCGGCATTGCCGTGAGCTGTGGTGTGGGATGCAGATGCGGCTCGGATCCCACGTTGCTGTGGCTGTGGCGAAGGCCGGCAGCTACAGCTCCTGTTAGATCCCTAGCCTGGGAACCTCCATATGCTGCGGGTGCGGCCCTAAAAAGACAAAAGACAAAAAAAAAAAAGAGAGAGAGAGAGAGCATACTGGATGCATGGTGGTCAAGATATAGCTGCAGCATCTACATCTGCACATATGCCCCAAAGGCAGTTGCTTGTTTAGCTCCAGGGCTTAAAGGAAAGACAGCTAGACCCACAACTGCAGGGATTTCGTGCCTCTTACTCACTGCTGAACTCTCAGTGCCTAGAACAGGGCCTGGCACAGAGCAGACATGCCAATATTTGCAGAAAGCACAAATAAATAAATCTGGGAAAGACATATTTAGATTTGAAAATCACCCTGTAGCTATTAATGGTGTGCTCCACTAAAATTCATCTGGATGCTTCCATAGAAAGATTCTAGAAGGTGCACCTGAAATTAATAGACTGTGCCGGGGTGGGGGTGGGAGGGCTCTGCGTGCCAATCACAACAGGCTGTGAATTTAGGAAATGAGATCACAAAGGTACTTCTTTTTCTACTCATGTCAGCGGGAGGAGATAATAAAAGTAAATGATTAGCAAAAAAGTCAGGGATTCCAAGGCTTAACGGGACCAATCTGTATATGGTTCAAACACATTTCCTCATCCTCTAGCTTTTCAGAAGGTTACTCCTTCCTTTGAACAGACGAATTAAATTTTCCAGAGCACGAGTGTTGACAAAGGAAAAGCAAAAGGTCAACCATACCTCGGCCGCCTTCATGGGATGGAGTTCATCCCCATGAAAGTTAATCTGCAACCCTATATCTTTTCCACTTTGAAGAATCCTTCTCGTGGAATCAAGATCAAAGACGCCCTTCTCACAGAACACATCTATATTGTCGACGTGTATTTCTCCACTTCTCCCAAGTTCCTTCAGCTTTGGGAGGTGGTTATGGATGATGTCATCAGCAGCTTCAGTAGCAGTTTTTCCTCTGAGGGAAGAAAATGAGATTACCGTGGGCAGGTTTTTTTTTTTTTTTTGCCTTTATCTAGGGCCGCACCCGCGGCATATGGAGGTTCCCAGGCTAGGGGTCTAACAGGAGCTGTAGCCGCCGGCCTTCGCCACAGCCACAGCAACGCGGGATCTGAGCCGCGTCTGAAAGCTACACCACAGCTCACGGCAACGCCGGATCCTTAACCCACTGAGCAAGGTCAGGGATCGAACCCGCAACCTCACGGTTCCTAGTCGGATTCGTTAACCACTGAGCCACGAAGGGAACTCCGGGCAGGTTTAAAAAAAAAAATTGGACAAAGGGCTTTTGGGCGCTCAGAGAACCTGAGAAACCGTAGGTAAATGATCCTAAGCCTCAGAAAGGTAAAGAATGAATCAAAGCTACAACTCAGGACTCTTAACAATCAGGACCGACCTAGACAGGAGAGGTACTGACAAGACTTCCAGACACACGGACCCTATTTTCAGAGACTCAGATGTCTCACCCATTCAGGCACATCGGGGTTGCCTTTGGGAATGCCAGCAAGGCCACGTGGCTGAAAAACTGAATCTTCTTGTCAAGGACACTTAGAGGACAGCCTGGATGCTTCCCTAACAACACGACTGTGGGCCCCTTACCAAGGCCCCAGCTATCACCCTGACTTTTTCTTCCTCCACAGTTTTAAGAAGCATTTGCCTAAGCCTCTCTGTCTCACCATTTGGGGACATGGCAGAAGAGGAGAGTAGGAGGCCCTGAAATTCTTTCCAAGATTCTGGGGTGGTTATATATAAGAAAGGGCTGGGCTTTTGATGTCAGAGAGACACAGCTCTGCCATTTCCTGGCTGTATAACTTTGTACACATGATGTAGTTGTTATTTGGCATCCTCTGGGCCTCAGGCTTTACCATCGGGGATCAAGATCAGACCTCAGAGGCTAACTGGCAGATGGAGAAAATTTCTATAAATTTCAGCCTTGTATTTGTCACACAGAAGGCTCTCACTTGGCAAAGACCATCTGGGCAGACAGACAGAGGCAGGCTATGAGGAGACAGGTACTTAATATATGTTGCTTCTAATTCTCAAGACAATCATATAGAATAAGGGTGCTGTACGGCTGATTTATAGATGAGCAATTCATAGTCAGAAAAGCTAGCTGATGCTCCCAAACCACTCAACTGAAAGTAGCTAAGCTAGATTTAAACCTAGGTTTGGTGTCTCTCCAAAGCCTAAGACTTTTCTACCATGTCACAAGGCCTTTCCTACTAAAAAATACAAAAAAAAAACAAAAACAGACTATCATAGACAGGATATCCCTGAAGTCTTAGTGCAGTTTCAACCCTTAATAATTTTAGAAGTGCTAAAAACATATAACACATATCTTTGGAAATATTATTTATATTAAATAAAATAAAATATGTTTATTTTCTACTTAGTTTTGTGAATTTTTCATAGCAATTTTCAATGTTAATTTTTTCATACCTCTGACTGAAGATGGTAAACAGAATATTAACATTCAAATTTGATTTTTCAAAGTTCACAAAACAAAAAATGTAAAAAAATTTTAAATGATTAATCTTTAAAGGATTTAATTATTAATATGTTAATATAATTTAATTTATCAACAGATTTAACCATGTAAATGATTAAATCATTTTTGTGAGCGTGTAGCATATATCATCTAGATCATCACAACCTAAAACTGCTCTAAGGGGAATTCCTGTTGTGGCTCAGTGAGTTAAGAACCCACAAGGACGCAGGTTTGATCCCTGATCTCGCTCAGTGGGTTAAGGATCCAGTGTTACCACAAGCTGCAGGGTAGGTCACAGCTGCAGCATAGGTTGGTAGCTGCAGTTCCAGTCTGACCCCTAGACTGGGAACTTCCAAAGGCTGCAGGTGTGGCCCTAAAAAGAAAAAAGGAAAGAAAAAAAACCTGCATTAAGGGAGTTCTCTTGTGCCTCAGTGGGTTAAGGATCCAGCATTGTCACTGTTGTGGCACAGGTTCCATCCCTAGCCCAGGCACTTCTACAAGCCATGGGTGTAGCAAAAAAAATTAAAAATTTTAAAAATTAAAAAAACCGGAGTTCCCGTTGTGGCACAGTGGTTAATAAATCCGACTAGAAACCATGAGGTTGCAGGTTCGATCCCTGGCCTTGCTCAGTGGGTTAAGGATCCGGCGCTGCCGTGAGCTGTGGTGTAGGTTTCAGACGCGGCTTGGATCCCGTGTTGCTGTGGCTGTGGCGAAGGCTGGTGGCTACAGCTCCTGTTAGACCCCTAGCCTGGGAACCTCCATATGTCGCGGGTGCGGCTCTAGATAAGGCAAAAAGACAAAAAATAAAATAAAATTAAAAAAACTGCACTAAGACTTTGGAGACACCTTGTGAATTTTCAAGTCCTAGATTTCCTTTAGATCTTTTTGTTCTGGAACTGTGGGCCTTCTGATCTAGTAATCTAGGACAGATAAGATGCAGGTGCAGAAGGGGACAGAAACCGTCTGCAGCAAATCCACACAGCAAGAACTTTTTAGATAAAGAGGAAAGCTGATAAAACCTTTACAACAATAAAACAAAAATGTCTGCTGCGAAACAAGCAAACAGATGAACAAAAATAAAAATCGCTGCAAGCCATCCTGACCTCAGGATTTGACCTACCTCCCACAGGGCGTTACTCAGTCTCTCAAATGCCTCTATGCTCACCGTCATGGGGAAGGATTTCAATTCATACCTATCACTGTAAAGGACCTATCCTGGAATTTCTTTTTGATAACTAAAAGTTTTGAACATCTCTTCTTCCTTCAACATTTAAGGGACTTGCAGACGGATGGGTCTGGTGGGGACTTGCTCGATCTGGTGGGGACTGCCTTCCTAAAACCACGTGCATAAGATGACTTGTGAGAATGGAACATCTTTCCAAAGGCTCTACTGGTCTCACAGCAAAAGCCAAAGTGCTGGTGCACCTTCACTCCCTGTGGAATGCAACTCCCCCGCTTAGGCGCCACACAACTATTTCTTTGTTCTCAATACCCCTAGCTAAGCCCCGGTCCCTTTGGCTGAGGTTACCTTGGCACTGCGTGAGCCCCGCAGTAAGTGGCCGAGATACCGATGTCCAGCTCCCGCCGGGCGCGCTCAATCACGCGCAGCATCTTGAGCTCGGTCTCCAGGCTGAGGCCGTAGCCGCTCTTGCACTCCACCAGCGTGGTCCCCGCCCTCATCATGCACCCAAGCCGCTGCTGGAACGAGCTGAACAGCTCCTCCTCCGAGGCCTGGCACGTGCGCTCTACCGTGAAGTTGATCCCTCCTCCAGCCTGGTGGATTTCCATGTACGTGGCTCCTGCCAACTGAACACACCGGCTCAACCTTAGGCTTGGAAAATGGAGGGAGGTTTGCAGACAAGTCTACAAAACCTACACCCAGGGATGATATTCGACATGATTAGCAATATGGGGTTCCCACTGTGGCTCAGGGGAAAGGAATCCGACTAGGAACCACGAGGTTGTGGGTTCGATCCCTGGCCTCTCTCAGTGGGTTAATGATCCCGTGATGCTGTGAGCTGTGGTGTAGGTTGCAGACGCGGCTTGGATCCTACGTTGCTGTGGCTATGGTGTAGGCCGGCGGCTACAGCTCCAGTTAGACCCCTAGTCTGGGAACCTCCACATGCCGCGGGTGCAGGCCCAAAAGGACAAAAAAAATACACACACACACACACACACACACACACACACGGCACAGGCACCAACCGATGAGAAAGGATGCTGGGGCACACGGTTCCTAAAGTCCCTGCTCTGCCAGGGTGGTGGGGAGCTGAGGAGGGAGGGAGGGGTGTGCCAGGAAGGGACCTAAGTGGCAGAAATTGCAGATGCGGCAGGGGCCTGGGGTCTCAGCAGTGACAGTTTACCAACAAGTACAGAAGGATTTCTGTGTTTTAACAGCTCGGTCAGCCCCAGCGTGTACCTACCAGCTAGTCTCAGCCTACCCCTCAGTAACTATGAAAAGGCAAAGCTTAGGCGGTTAGGGAATCCCACTGTGGTTTTTCAAGTCTCCGCTAAGAGACCCAGGGTGTTTCCACCCCTCAGTATTTGGCCACCTAGAATTTCCAGCCTGACCTCCGTCATTCAAGCCACTGCAGTGACAGTGCCGGATCCTTAACCCACCGTGTCACAAGAGAACTCCTCTATGATTAGTAAAGTCTTAAAAACAGCTCCAGTTCATGGAGAAAGATACATAATATCTGAAGACATTTTTTCTTTTTCTGAACTAATCCAGTGTAGCTGTTAGGATGTAGTTTGTTTTGTTTTTAAACAATGCGAAGAAAAATATGGTAGAAACTTAAGTGCATACTACAAAGTAAAAGAAGCCAATCTGAAAAGGCTACATACATACTGTAGGATTCCAACTCTATGACATTCTGGGAAAAGCAAAACTATGGAGACAGTAAAAAGGTCAGTGGTTTCAAGGGGTTGTGGGGGATGGAGTATTAACTAGACAAAGCACAGAAGATTTTTAGGATAGCAAAATTACTCTGTAGGATATACTACAATGGTAGATATGTGTCATTATATATTTGTCTAAACCCACAAAGTACACAACACCAAGAGTGAACAATAACAAAAATTAATGGACTCTGGGTGACAGTGATATGTCAATGTAGGTTGATCCACAGTAATAAAAGTACCACTCTGGTCAGGGATTATGGAAAGGCAGGGGGCTGTGCTTGTGATGGAGTGGCGTTGGGGGGTTGGAATATGGGAAATCTCTGTACCTTCCACTCAATTCTGCTTGAACCTAAAACTACTCTAAACAATAAAGTCTACTAAAAATACAGAGTTCCCATCGTGGCTCAGCGGTTAACCAACCCAACTAGTATCCATGAGGATGCAGGTTCCATCCCTGGCCTTGCTCAGTGGGCTGGGGATCTGGTGTTGCCGTGAGCTGTGGTGTAGGTAGCAGATGCGGCTCAGATCCTGCGTTGCTGTGGCTACAGCACCGGTTGGGGCCCTAGCCTGGGAACCTCCATTTGATGTGGGTGAGGCCCTAAAAAAAGACCAAAATAAAAGTCTACTAAAAACAAATTGACAATGTGAAAATGGATCCAACCTGGGATTTGAGAGTTGACTAGGGCTTATTAATGACGTTGTTAGTCATTGAGCCTTTGCTAGACTCTAATTTATGTTTCTTAACAAGTCTCATTTTTCTGAGGAAAAAAGGTAACAATATTTATTTCTGTGATTAGTAATGTATTTTTCCAAGTTTGACCACAATGAATAGTGATTTTCAAACTGTTTCCCAGAGTCCTGTCAGTCCCTTCAAAGGCTACCTTTGATGGGATGAGAGGAAGAGAAAGAGAGGAGAAATCAGTGGGCAAAGCAGGTCAGCCCTATTTTAAAAGGAGGATTCTGCACCTAAACAATTTTGAAAACTATTCTACTTAAAATGATGGCTAGCCCTGTGCAGAAAACAAAGATTTGATATCAGTTTTTGTAATTTATTTTCCATAGTCCATGTCAGCAAAAATATTCATTTAAAAAACATGTATTTTTTCAAAATATACAAACAGCTCATACTGCTTAATACAAAAAAGAAAAGCAAAAAACAAAACCAAACAACCCAATCAAAACATGGGCAGAATTCAACAGACATTTCTCCAAAGAAAACAGACAGATGGTCAACAGGCGCATGAAAAGTTGGTCAATATTGCCAATTATTAGAGAAATGCAAATCAAAACTATACTGAGGTATCACCTCACACTGGTCAGAATGGCCATCATTAAAAAGTCTACAAATAATAAATGCTGGAAAGGGTGTGGAGAAAAAGGAAGCCTCCTACACTGTTGGCATATATCCAGACAAAACTCTAATTTGAAAAGATACATGCACCGCAATGTTCATAGCAGCACTATTTACAATAGTTAAGACATGGAGGCAACCTAAATATTCATTGACGGATGACGGATAAAGATGTGTGTATATATATATGGAATGGAATACCACTTAGCCATAAAAAGAATGAAAAGATACCATTTGCAGCAACAAGGGTGATAACCTAGAGATTATCACACTGAGTGAAGTAAGTCAGAGAAAGACTAATTTCATATGATATCATTTATATGTGGAGTCTAAAAAAAAAGATACAAATGTACTTATTTACACAGCAGAAACAGAACCACAGACATAGAAAACAAACTTATGGTTACCAAAGGGGATGGGGCGGGAAGGGTGGAGATAAGTTAGGAGTTAGGCATGAACATAAACACTATCATATATAAAACAGGTAAACAGCAAGGACTTACCATATAGCACAGGGAACTATAGTCAATGTTATAATAACCTATAATGGAAAAGGATCTGAAAAAGAATTTATATATTCACTTTGCTGCACACTTGAAACTAACATTGTGAATTAATTATACTTCAATAAAAAAAGACCTGGAGATGTATGTCGTAAAGCCTAATAGCCCACAAACTCTTTAGAAAACGATTCATCTGTATTTGCACTTTATTCTCATTTGCCATTGTTTATTGCAGTTACCTTCATTGCGAACTCGTGAACTCTTTCACCAGCCCATACTGGATGTGTGTGTGCATCCACTAAACCTGTAATCAATAAATCAGATCCTTTTAAAGTTAAGAAATTGAAAGTACTTAGACAATAGGCAGACTATAAGAGACTGTTCTTAGGAAAGCATGGTGGTGGTCAACCATCCTGCAGGAGCGTGGAGGAAGAAATAGTTGTCTGTATGGCTCCAAGAAGACCCTACGCAGTTGGTCTAGAAGGCTCTAATGGCAGAGGCTGACTTAACATGATGAAAATATCCCAGGAGTTCCCCTCATGGCGCAGTGGTTAACGAATCCGATTAGGAACCATGAGGTTGCGGGTTCGATCCCTGCCCTTGCTCAGTGGGTTAACGATCCGGCGTTGCCGTGAGCTGTGGTGTAGGTTGCAGACGCAGCTCGGATCCTGCGTTGCAGTGGCTGCGGCGCAGGCCAATGGCTACAGCTCCGATTAGACCCCTAGCCTGGGAACATCCACATGCCGCGGGTGTGGCCATAAAATGACAAAAGGCAAAAAAAAAGAAAAGAAAATATCCCTTAAAGAAATACAGCTTCTTTTGCCCAATAAATCTACGCTCAGCAGGCAAGCTTTTAAAACAGGCTGTCAAATCTATTAGCTGAACAAAACCAAGGACTGTTATCACCAAGGAATAATCTGGGTGTGAAACAGAGTAATAAATCCCTACCCTCCACTTTGAGAAGGGAAAATATGAAATCAGAAAGATGAATCTCTAAGAAAGAAGTAGATTATAACATGGAGACTATAGCAAATATTTTATAACTATAAATGGAATATAAGCTTTAAAAACTGTGAATCACGGAGTTCCTGTTGTGACTCAGTGGTTAACGAATCTGACTAAGAACGATGAGGTTGCAGGTTCGATCCCTGGCCTCGCTAAGTGCGTTAAGGATCCAACATTGTCGTGAGCTGTGGTGTAGCTTGCAGACGCGGTTTGGATCTGGCATTGCTGTGGCTGTGGTGTAGGCCGGCAGCTACAACTCCGATTAGACCCCTAGCCTGGGAACCTCCATATGCCGCGGGCGTGGCCCTGGAAAAGACAAAAAAAATAAAATAAAAACTGTGAATCACTATATTGTACACTTACAATATACATCAACTGTACTTCAATACAAAATTTTTAAAGAAAAGTGTATTTTCTGGAGTTCCCTTCGTGGCTCAGTGGTTAACGAATCCGACTAGGAACCATGAGGTTGCGGGTTCGATCCCTGGCCTCGCTCAGTGGGTTAAGGATCCGGCGTTGCCGTGAGCTGTGGTGTAGGTTGCAGACACGGCTCGGATCCCGCGTTGCTGTGGCTGTGGCGAAGGCCGGCGGCTACAGCTCCTGTTAGACCCTTAGCCGGGGAACCTCCATATGCCGCGGGTGCAGCTCTACATAAAAGGCAAAAAGACAAAAAAAAAAAAAAGAAAAGTGTATTTTCATGAAAGAGAAACTATAATCACTTGGAACTTTTGTTTATCCAGGTACAATTCAGTAAAGTGTGTTTTTCCAGAACATGCAAAATACCTTATGGATTAAAAGACTCTTTAGTGCTGATTGGAGTAAAATCAAAAGTCTCTATTCAGACTGGTGTCTACTATAGTTTTCTTTCTCTCATGACGTGTCATCCTGACTTTCTCCCCTGACCTCCAAGAGCCAAAAGGTAAGAAGCTCTGTCAGATGTACACAGCACACATTTCAAAAGTATAAATCCTAGCCTCTGTGTTTGTCCAGAACTCAAAGTTTATGAAACTTGTTTCAGAGGATTACATGAAGCCATAAAACACAGGTAATGTAGGAGGTAATGGTTAATAAACCGATTCTGTTGTCAATCGCTAAAAATACAAATAAACTTCAGTGAAATCTCTAGGGTTTTTTTGTTTGTTTCTGCCTTAAGATGAATCCTTTGTTCCATACTCTATACAAATGTAGAGTATATTCTGGAATTAGAACAGCTTGCCCTGTTTGCCTCCCTTTGGCAATGGATTGATAAAGCTCTTGTGACAGTTTCTGAACCCAAACCCAACACAGCTGGCTTCTCACCAGCATGTGAGTAGGAAGAAGTGGAGTGAATAAATGAGTTTGTTTCCTGGCTTGCCCTTTAATTGGTAAGAGTTTTCACCCCTAAACATCAGCATTCTAATGTGTAACATGCAGATGAGGTTACCTCCCAGGCAGTTATTAGAATTCAACATGAAAATGTGTTTGTAAAGCAGCTAGCTATTTAATAGTAGAAATTCAATAAACGGGAACTTTCTTGTATTTGAAAATCATTTTGAGAATCTATTTAAACCAAGTTATTACTCTTCCTCCTTACGTTACTAAAACTGATTTCAGGGCTTTATTGAAAGAGAGGTTAATACCTGGCAAGATGCATTTCCCAGAACAGTCAATTTTTTCTTCGAATGTTTCTCCTGCAGTCAGTACTTGGATAGCATCAGCAGGACCAATGGCTTTTATGAACCCATCTCTGAAGAAAAATCAAGAAACTATTACTATCTTAAGTTTAGGGGAAATATTACGAGAAATTTGACCAATGATTTAAAAAGTGTCATTAATGACTTTTGGTGTCAGTCAATATTTATTGTATTTCCGTCTTGAGCTTGTTGTTGTCTTTGGAAAAGTGACTGTAGTCACATGCAAAGCAAAAAGACAAATCATATATAGCAGAGGTTGCTAGTTGTTCCCCAAGATCAATGTTCCCTTCTCCCACAGTGCTAGCTAGATTCCTACATTTTAGCTGGTCTCACGACTGTCCAAAATAAAGTCTTTATTTCCAAGTCTCCCATCAGCCAGGTGTGGTCATGTGACTAAATTCTAGTCAATAGGGTTATTTTCTCTTCCTATTTCCTACTGGCTGGAATGCAGACGGCATAATGAGAGATGAGGGAGTGACTGTGAGGAGGAGGACAATGCACAGCTGAGCAAGACAGTAGGAGTTTGGATCCTCAGAAGTCCATGGAGTATGGTCATCAACTAGCCCTAGATTCCCACCTCTGTGCTTGCTGTTCTGTTAACTGATTTTAGCAGGTTTTTGACAGTAATGCCGGCAATGTTTTCATCCCTTTGTTAATTAAAACACACACACCCAGAGTCCCTAAAAGCTGGGCTCTTACACAACCCTAAGCAATCTCAGATGAGGTGAGACTTGTGTAATCACAGCACCACGGGGCTCTCCAGTGGGCATGCCACCCCCACGCCCACTCCAGGTCTGCCTTCCCGAACTTGGGCGGTTCCTCCATTCTCAGAAGTTTGAACGAAAATAACTGAAAATGTCCTTTCTGGTGGCTGAATCAGAATTTTCTATCACCCCAAACCATCCCCATCTCAGCATTTTCTGTGGTTCCAAAGCTTTGGAGTACAGACCAAGCAGGTGGGAGCCAGTGCTTGGTAAAACTTCAGATCTCAGAATGCCAGCCACAGAGATCCTGATTCAAAAGACCTGGCCATAGGTGAGGAGGGAATGGTGGGTCTTGGATGAAGGTAGCTAAAATGTACAAACTTCCAGTTATGGGATAAATAAAAACTACGGATGCAATGTACAGCATGATAAATATAATTAACATTGCTGTATAAGTCTTGGTCACAAGGAAAAACATTTTTGCCCCTATTTCTTTGATTTTTGTGTCTATATGAGATGATGGATGTTCACAATACTTACTGTGGTAATAACTTCATGATGAATGTAAATCAAATCATACTGTATACTTTAAACAGTGCTGTATGCCAATTACATCTCCACAAAACTTGAAAAAAAAGGCTCTGGGGATAGGGGGTCATGTGGGGGAGGGGACGCAGGGATCAGAAGTCTACCTAAAAAAAAGAATCTTGCGCCATCTGAGGCAGGCAGCGCCCCTTAAAGGAAGCATTGGAGAGAACCCCCTACCCTTTCTGACTGCTGCAATTATATTTTATTAGCAGAGGCAGATCCTGAGCGCCCCTGTGGGATGTGTTGCTTGAGAGCTTTTTTTTTTCCCAACTGAAAAACAACCCGAAACGGTAAAAAATGTTAGCAACAGGCGCCTAAAAGGCAGGCGTGCCAACGTCTCCCTCTACAGCGCCCAAGTTAGAGAAAGAGCACCAAGCCGGGATTTGGCTGACGGGTTCCCCCACACACACAGCACGCGCACGACCCCGGGCACCCGCCGCCGCAGAGCGCTCGGCCACTTACGTGCCCACCACGAGGCTGGCGCCCTCCAGCACCGCCAGTGTGTGCAGCGAGCTCCGCGTCAGGAAGCGCTCGCCCCGGGTGCACACCAACACCACCTGCCGCGCGTTCTCCAGCAGGAGGCGGTGGCCGCCCGCCATGTCACCAAGCACTGCAGCTCCCGTTGAAGCCGCGGGGCTCCAGCCGCCGGCCAAAGTGCCGAGGAGGGGGCGGGTCCGCAGGCTGCACCGTCCCCGCCCAGGGGGCGTGGCGGGGGCGGGCTTTGTAGCCACCGCGTTCCCAGGCCACCAGGGATGCGCGCCTCCCCCCAGCCATCGCGACGGGCAATTAAGAGTACCAACAAGAAGAATAATGACTAGTAATGAATGTTATAATGGAATCTCCTCTGTCTCGGCCGCCCTGTCTCGTTCTGGGTAAATGCGGTAGAGATTACTGTCCCTGCTTCACGGATCAGGAAACTGAAGCGGTGGGGAGAGAGAAAGGCGGGCTGCGAGCATCTCGTGACCAGGCGGAAGACTAGAGTGCGAGGGCTCCTGGACCGGAGCAGGGGCGGGGACTCGGACCTGATAAGGGCAGGCGCTGGGACCTGGGAAAGAGCCCCTGGAGGCGACAGTGTGAGAGAACTCTCTGCCCAGGGGCCTGGAGCAGCAGCCGGTGACACTGGGGGACCGCCCGCAAAGGGAACCTGGGGATGCGGGAGGAGAGGAATGCGATTGCGGAGCTGCTCCTGCGCCCGCGTGGCCTCGAGCGCCGTGGCGCGTGCCGCGCACTTTTCAGTTGGCCAGATCCGCTCCCAGATTCCCTGCCGGATGGTCCTCGAGATGAAGGTGGACCGGGGCGGGGGAGGTTAGAGCCGAGACTAAAGAATCGATTGGCGCCTATCACCTATTTTCCCCTAACGCCTTCCTGAAGGATAGGTTGGAACGGCTCCTGGATCCAAGCTCGTTGAGGTAAAATTAGTTTCAGCTCACTGTCCCCCACCGCAACTGGTGTATCCGGTGGGCCTTACCCAAGGTTCAAGGTTGGAGACCGAATCAAATGGGTTTGTAATTCTTAACCACCTCTCTTCCTGCCTGTCGGTTGCTGTGAATACACTGGTGAGCACTGGATTTTGTTTTGAGTTTCTCACATATTTTATTGTTTCTATACTTTTATTACAAGCTCTGTGTTAGGCCTTAGGACATTCAAAGATAGGAAGGCCCTTTCCCTGCCCAGCAAAGACTTTACAATCAAAAGGAAGACACTTTATGGACACAAATAACATACCATAGAAGCATGCTGAAGCTAGCAAGACCACAAAATACAAAAGTCAATTTTATGTCATATAAATCCACCTAAAAACAAAAAACAGAAAGCAAAAACTCCTCTAGATGAACACAATAAAGAAGAATATATACTTTAGCTTCATATTAGGGTCTTAAAAGAGATCAGTCTGGTAGGAAAGAGAGAAGGGGAAAAATGGGAAAGAATTCAATAGATAATGTGAGGAAAAGAGACCTTAAAGGGGAAAAAAGTCCATAGATTACTTGCAGCTCAGGCACACAATCACAGACAGATGTGTGTGTGTGTGTCTTCACAGTTTTAAAAAGAAAGGTATAATACAGAGAGAGGAATAATATGAGAAGAGGAAACAGTGGAAAATGGAAACACAAAGTCGCTAACTCATAGAGAAATTGAATTTTGTTTATAAAATTTCTGCTAAAGACTTGAATCTGTTACATTTTGCAATTATAGGCATATTTGCAGATTAAAATTATAGGAAAATAGAAAGTTTTGGGATTCAAAAAACTTAATTCTGTTTCTTTTACTTATGAGCTATTTGACGTTGGGAAATTTACTCAGTTTCTCTAAGCCTGTTTTCTCATCGATATCATGGGGATAATTGTTTTCTACTTTATGGACTTGTTTGAACATCATTTATTATTATTATTATTGTTATTATTATTATTACTCTTCAGGGCCACACCCGCAGCATATGGAGGTTCCCAGGCTAGGGATCGAATTGGAGCTACAGCGGCTGGCTTACGCCACAGCCACAGCAACACCAGATCCTAGCCATGTTTGCGACCCACACCACAGCTCACGGCAACGCCAGATCCTTAACCCACTGAACGAGGCCAGGGATTGAACCTGCGTCCTCATGGATGCTAGTCAAATTCATCTCCGCTGAGCCATCATGAGAACTCCTTGTCCTAACTTTAAATAAGATGAAACGTAAGTCACTTAGGCTAGCTCTAAATAAGCATTATTATTATTATTATTATTATTATTACTACTACTATTATTAGTTTACTTTAATCTTGCTATTTGTCTTGTCAGTCAGTTAAGTTAAAAATTTGATTTCAATAAATACCTCTTCAAAGAATATTCCATGTAGTTAAAGCTTACAAGCTCTTGGTAAGCTTAAAAGAAATTGTATTTTTCCTTCATGGAGATTTACATCTGTGGTTGAACTGAGTGTCTTGAATTACAGTCGAGAGAGACAACACTGCCCGAAAAGCCCCCGCAAACTAGAAGTATGCATAAGCTAGAAGATTAAAAGAGGACTTCTCCCCTCTTGCCATCATTAAATAATTACAGAGGGGTGAGGATAACACATTTTTTTTTTCCCTCAGAAATAACCGGCACTTCTTAGTTTTCAAAGTACTTTTCGCATCCTGGGACTCACACTGGCCAGTTGCTTTCCCGGACTCTTTCTCTTGACATCAGTTATTTTTTTCAGTTTGCAAAACATGCAGTCAGAAAAGTCAACAGAAAAAAAAACACAGGAAATAGTTAGCTTGATGTCAGCAGGTGCTTAGAGGTCAAGCTGAAGGTAAGTTCCTGATCACCACTCCCTGTTTCTGATCTAATCAAAAGAGGCGGGTCGTGGAGCAGGCCAAGGACCTCGTGGCTCCTGGCTTTCGGGTAAACAAAAAACTGCTAGTGCAGGTCACTCCGCGCCATCTAAGGACACAGTTCACAGCCTTTTTGTCTAACATTTGTCCAAGTGGATGGGAAGGAGGTGGGAAAAAATTGAAAGGCATTGGGTCTGAGAGAATCTGTCTGCGTTTGCATGTGGGAGACAAAGCTTTTTATCTCATAATGAGAAGCTGCAAGTTCCTTTTCGCTGAATTGTAGAGAGAGTTGTTGCAAAAATCCAACAAAATGGCTTCAAATAACATCTGCTAGATGTTGTTATTATGAATTTTTCTAGAGTCGGTCTAGGACTTTAAGTCTGGATATTATAAAGCCCCATTCCTCTTTCTCCCACTTCCATGAAGCCTGGACTATTAAGTGTCTGCCCTGGAGTTTTCATTGTGGATCCATGGGTTAAGGACCCAGTGTAGTCTCCGTGAGGAAACAGGTTCAATCTCTGGCCTCACTCAGTGGTTTAAGGGTCCGGTGTTGCTGCAAGTTGTGGCTGTAGGTTTCAGAGGCAGCTCACATCAAGTGGGCCAGCAACTGCAGCTCTGATCTGACCCCTAGCCCGGGAACTTCCATATGCCACAGTGTGGCCATAGGGGGGAAAAAAAATCTTCCCTAAGGTGGATCGGGTTCCACAAATTTATATCAATACTGGTGGGAGTTCCCGTCGTGGCACAGCAGAATCGAATCCGACTAGGAACCGTAAGGTTGCGGGTTCGATCCCTGGCCTTGTTCAGTGGGTTAATAAGGATCTGGCATTACCGTGAGCTGTGGTGTAGGTTGCAAATGCCGCTCGGATCCCACGTTGCTGTGGCTGTGGCGCAGGCCGGCAGCAACAGCTCCGATTAGACCCCTATCCTGGGAACCTCCACATGCCACAGGTGCAGCCCTAAAACGACAAAAGACAAAATATATATATATATATATATATATATATATATATATATATGGTGGTCAGTTCCTCTCAAATGACCCAATTTCAAGGACTTTAATTCCCAGTTTCTTACGGAACCTGGCTGTCAGATCCCTCCTATTCTTCTCAAGTGCTGTAGTTTTTCACAAGACAGGTGGACCAGAATGAGGACAGGTCTGGATATTTACTTTGAAGAAAGTATAAGCAATTATTTCCCTATCAGCCCATCATGAGTAGGCACTTTGTACATTTTATCTGTGCTTGGAAACTGCGACCAGGCTGTAAGAAAAGTATTGGTATCCATACTTGACAGAAGCAGGAGCTAAGGTTCACTGAGTTAATGGGGGTAGCGCCTTCTAAGAGCAAGATCTGAGAAGAGGCAGAGGCAGGATTCAAACGCCCCTGTCCCCAGAGGCCAGGGTGTTTCCACAGTGCCATTCATGGTGACACACATCAAAGGACCTGGCTCAGTTTTTACATAATATAGTGACCACATGTAATTGCATAGTATGCAAGAATTAATTAAACCACCAGCATTATATTCACTTGAACAGTATATTTGATATTCACATCCTGTTAGATACCTACTGGTATCTCAAACTTACCATGTCCTAAACAGAACCTTTGCTCTTCCCAGCTTCCGCTTCCCCAACAGCCTTCTCTGTCTTAACTGATGGCAAGTCCATCCTTTATTTCCTAGGCTCTTTGTCTCACACCACATATCCAAACCATCTGCCAGTCGTGTAGTTTCGACTTCCCCAAAATTTCTACAATTTGACCACCTTTCAACACGTCCTCTACTGTCCCAGGAGGCTCCATTAGCTCTTGCCTCCCAATGGCTATAGCCTTGCAGCAGGTTTATTTGACCCTCGATCTCTTATATAGTCTCTTCTTAGGTCAGAAGTCACAGTGATTCATTCAGTGATTTTTATTCCATTGAGGAAATGACCTTCAGGGCCCTGGTCATCTCCTTGGCCTCTGCCATCACGCTCCCCTTCATTCACTGTGCTTAAGCTCCGCTAGTCTCCTCAAACACATCAAGCATCTTTCCTACTTAGAATACTTTCTCCATGGGCTTATACTTATATGACACTTACTATGCCTCTGATGCTGCCCAAAGGGCTGGACATATGCTAACACTCCTAACAATCCCACCGGGTAGGTGCTATTCTCATCATCTCTTTTGAAAGATGAGTAAATTGAGGGGTGAGGATGAAGGAGCATGAGTCCATGATCTTAATCACCAAGCCTATGCTGCCTCCAAAAATGATGGCTTGCAATCACACTCTACCGTTTTATTCTACATGTGCATTTTTTGGCCACACTCATGGCATATGAAAGTTCCCCGGCCAGAAATCTGAGCTGCAGCTGTGACCTACACCACAGCTGCGGCAGTGCTGGATCCTTAATCCACTGCTCTTGACCCGTGATTGAAGCCATACCACCAAGACAATGCCAGATCCTTAACCCACTGTGCCATATCAGGAACTCCCCACACATCACCATTTTAAAGCCTTGGTTTTCTGAGCTCTTTATTTTTTTCATCTATCAGAAGTTGGATTTGTACATGTATTTTAGATGTGAATATGCCAGCATTTGCTATGCAATCCAGTATTTTTCTTCTCATTTAGGTAGAGAGCTTTTGTTTAGTCATCATGCTATTTTTAAAATTTTATTATTATTAAAGTACAGTTGATTTACAATGTTTTGGCAAGCTCTGTTGTACAACAAAGTGACCCAATCACACACATTTCCCTGTGCTGTACAGTAGGGTCCCATTGCCCATCCATTCCAAATGTAACAGTTTGCATCCGGAAAGCCCCCCAAATGCTCATCCATCCCACTTCCTCTCCTTTCCTCCTTGGGAACCCCAAGTCTGCTCTTCTTGGCCATGATCTGTTTCTGTTTTTTGTTTGTTATTTTTAGATAGGATCATCTGTTCCATATTTTAAATTCCACAAATAGATGATGTCATATGGTCTTTATCTTTTTCTTTCTGGCTTACTTCACTTAGTATGAGAATCTCTAGATCCATCCATGTTGCTTCAAATGGCATTAGTTTGTCTCTTTATGGCTAAGTTCTATGTATCACATCTTCTCAATCCATTCATCTGTTGACAGATATTTAGGTTGTTTCCCTGTCTTGGCTATTGTGAACGGTGCTGCCATGAATATAGGGATGCATGTATCTTTTTCAATGACAGTTTTGTCTGGATATATGCCCAGCAATGGAATTGCTGGATCATATGGTAGCTCTATATTTAGTTTCCTGGGGTACCTCCATACTGTTTACCATAGTGGTTGTACCAACTTACAGTCCCACCAACAGTGGAGGAAGGTACCTTTTTCTCCACACCCTCTCCAGCATTTGTTGTTAACTTGTTAATAATGGCCATTATGACTGGTATGAGGTGGTACCTCATTGTTGTTTTGATTTGCATTTCTCTAATAATTAGTGATATTGAGCATTTTTTCCTATGGCTATTGCCCATCCCTGTGTCTTCTTTGGAGAAATGTCTGTTTAGTAATTGGGTTGTTTTTTTGTTGTCTAGTTGCACCATCATGCTATTTTTTTTGCACAATGAAGACATGCACCAGCTCTGACTTATTTTCCTGGTTGGTCAATCACATTGGGAACTTTATAATCCCTTCCTAAGAACAGTTGGTTCTCTTCTTCCCTCTTAAATTCATCACCGACCCTTCATTAATCAATAGGGGGATTAATATATATGGAAATACAGAAGTATAACAACTTCTAGACTGTTGATTTCCTTTACATGTAATATGAATTACCCAAGAACTTTCATTTTTTCTATGAGTGAAAAAGTGCCAGAACCCATATTTAAAGATGTTTATTGTGGATAGACTTTTAGGATAAGGGAATGAAAGTAGGGATGAAGAAGGGAGTGAATTTAGATAGAAGGATTGAAGGGGGCAGAAAATGTGGTTAAGAAAGAAGTGAGCAGAATCTTAAGGGTAGGGATGAGTTCAGAGTATAAATTTAAGAAAATCAGAGTTCCCCTCGTGGCTCAGTGGTTGACGAATCTGACTAAGAACCATGAGGTTGCGGGTTTGATCCCTGCCCTTGCTCAGTGGGTTAAGGATCCGGCGTTGCCTTGAGCTGTGGTGTAGGTTGCAGACGCGGCTCGGATCCCACGTTGCTGTGGCTGTGGCGAAGGCCGGCAGCTACAGCTCCTGTTAGACCCCTAGCCTGGGAACCTCCATATGCCACAGGTGTGGCTCTAGATAAAAAGGCAAAAGACAAAAAAAAAAAAATAAAATAAATAAATAAATAAATTTAAGAAAATCTCCAGTACTAGCCATTCAGATTCCAAATGCACCAATCCAACAGATTGTCATCAATTTTTCACCAACAGTTCTCTTCTACCTGTCAGACTTTATTGCCTGTGAAAAACTCCAGTAATTTGAAAAAGTATAATATTAATGCTGTAGGGATTTATTAATATTTTCTCTTTTATAAGCTTTAACATAATTTCTTTTTTCTTTGTTCATCTTTGTTTTTATAGTCACTGGAAGTAAAATCACATACTAATTATTAATTATTAGCCCATGATCACCCCCACTTCCTGAGTTTGTCCTGTATTCTAGGCATCGGGCTTGGTTGTTTACATACAATCTTATTGAATCCTCATGAAAATCTTAAGAGATAAAAAACTATTATCCCATTTTTTAGCATAGGAACTCAAGGCTCAGAAATGCTAATTAAAATGTAGGTGCCAAGATATTTTTTGTTGTTGTTTAAAAAAAAAAAAATTGCCCTGTCTCCTACACCTAGAACAACTTCTGACACATAGTAGGCACAAATATTTTTTGAATGTTAAATGAACTTACGCACACATCTGTAAAAGCCAAACCAAGATTCAAAATCAAGTTGGTCCACTCAATGTCTGGTTCCTAACCACCTGCTACAGTGCTTCTGGGACACTTAGCTCTTCAACATGGCTCTTTGAGGTGACTAAGGCTTACATTTAGATGGGCAGTCCAAAACAGGGTATTTCGTCCCATTGTTCCTGTTGTGAGCACAACTTCTTATATAAACTCCTAAATATCTTTTTTCCACAAATGAAAATATGACTGGTTTTTTACTGTAAAAAAATTACATTATTGTAATTTATTTTACAACAAATACATTTATTGTAAAAAAAATTAGTCATCAAATGACTGGTTTTTGGGTTTTTTTTTTGCGTTTTTTAGGGCCGCACCCGCGGCATATGGAGGTTCCCAGGCTAGAGGTCTAATCGGAGCCACAGCTGCCCGCCTACACCACAGCCACAGCAACATACGGTCCGAGTCTTGTCTGCGACCTACACCACAGCTTACAGCAACACCGGATCTTTAACCCACTGAGCGAGGCCAGGGATCGAACACACAACCTCATGGTTCCTAGTCGGATTCCTTAACCACTGAGCCACGACGGGAACTCCCATGACTGGGTTTTTTATTGTAAAAAAATTAATTAATTTTATTAAAAAATAAATTTATTAATTTTATTAAAAAATAAATTAATTAATTAATTAAGTTTGAATGATATTGAAGAAAGTATAAAAATCAAGACAAGGATTAGGGTGAGGCAAGTGAAGAACTTGGGTGCAAAATTTAGGGGAGAAGCAAAAACTTAGCAATCAAAATAAGCAACATTTTAATTCACTTTTTTTTTTTTTTGTCTTTTTAGGGCTGCACCTGTGGCATATGGAAGTTTCCAGGCTGGGGGTTTAATTGGAGATGTAACTGCCGGCCTACACCAGAGCCATAGCAACTTGGGATCTGAAGGTGTCTGCAACCTACAGCGCAACTCAGGACAACACCTGATCCTTAACTCAATGAACGAGGCTAGGGATCGAACCCACATCCTCATAGATGCTTGTTGGTTTCATTAACCGCTGAGCCACGATGGGAACTCCTTAATTCACTATTAAACAATTAAAATTAATGCAAAAAAAAACCCCATTAACAAAATATCCACATTTTAAATAAAGATAAGAGCTGTAAGTGGGGACAAAGTTGTGGCAAGCAGGGCACCCATGCTATGGGTCATATAAGAACAGAGGCAGATCCTGTCTGTTTAGACCTTTGATATTTTGTTTATCGTGGATTTTTCCTGCATTAATTCTGATTTTTTAAAATTGTATTAACATGTTTTTTATCTTGATAGCTGAGTTTCAAGGGACACTTCCTCACTTACCTAACCCAAATCCCAAACCTGATTAAAAGTGAAAGGATTGCCCCAAGGCAGAGATACCCACTACTGACATTCACTGAACAACTTTTCAAAACTTCCCTGATTTTGCAGGTATTTTTTACCCACACTATCCCTACGCTTCTGTGTTTTTTTTTTTTTTTTCTATTCTGGATAGAAATAGTGACCACAGCATCATTTTAAGGGGCACTTTATGGGTACACCATAGTTAATCAACTGCCTATTTTATGAAATAATGTGTCAACAAGCATTATTGTACATACTTTTTTGCTCCCTTATTTGATTATTTTCCTGAGATAAGCTGCTAGAATTGGAATTGCTGATCAAAGAGTTTGTGTGTGTGCTGGTTTTAAAAGCAATAGAACCGATTTAGGAGTCACTAGCAGGTGAATATAGTGATTTTATACAGATTTAAAAAAAATGTATTTCCTGAAGTTCCTGCTGTGGCACGGTAGGTTAAGAATCCAACTGCAGGAGTTCCTGCCATGGCTCAGCGGAAATGAATCTGACTAGCATCCATGAGGACGCAGGTTTGATCCCTGGCCTTGCTCAGTGGGTTAAGGATCTGGCGTTGCCGTGAGCTGTGGTGTAGGTTGCAGACGTGGCTCAGATCCCATGTTGCTGTGGCTGTGGCGTAGGTCAGCGGCTACAGCTCCTATTCAACCTCTAGCCTGGGAACTTCCATATGCTGCATGTGTGGCCCTGAAAAGATAAAAGACAAAAAAAAAAAAACCGAATCCAACCTCAGCGGCTTGGGTTGCTGCAGAGGTGCAGGTTTGATGCTCTGCTCAGCACAGTGAGGACCCAGTGTCCCCACAGCTGCGGCACAGGTCACAGCTGTGGCTCAGATTTGATCTCTAACCCAGGAACTAACATGTGCTGCAGTGTTTACTTACAAACAAGTAAATAAGTAAATCAATAAAGTATTTCCTTTTCTTCAGACAGGGCCAGGAGACAAAATGTCATCCAATTTTTTGCCAATACCACTGACTTCTGAAGGTAAAGAAGAAATCGTCAGTGTCTTCTTACTTTGGGCCTAGTAGTTAGTCTCCACATGGATTAGGAGTAACGAAAAAGGAGAACCCCGCACGAAAACACCAGACTTGGTGTCTCTATATACAGAGTTAGAAATTCCCCACTGAGAAGCTTCTCTTCTACTTTTTAATCCTAAAAAGAAAAATCTTCAAATCATTAAACTGTCATAATTAGCTAGACTGCTGCTCTTCCGGACATTAAAACAATTAGCTCAATTATTCGTCATAATAAAGGACATGAGAAATTACCCTTAATCAAAATCTGTCTTCTGCTTTCCTTGACCACCTTTCTCTCCTTCTCCTCCTCCTCCTTTACAAGTAGACAAGGAATTCGTATTTATCCGTACACTAGCTCTGGCCTGGGGGACGGGGTGGTGGAGGGTGCCAGCCAAGGACTCTGCCAGTGCCGCTCGGCTCCAGGCCCCTTTGGGTCCTTGACTTCTGTTGCCCCTCCTGGGCCAAGCCTGCTGGCTACTCTCTTCCACACTCTGTCTCCAAGCCTAGCTGCCCGGACCCCCCCTCCGCTGTCTCTGCTCATTTATTAGAAGGCCTACAATTTCATGTACCGCCTTGATATCTTGGAGCCTCAGAGGGCTCCGAAGGCCTAACCATAAGTCCTGCTCCTGCCAAAGATGACCCCACCATGGGGAAAGAGTTCCCCAGCTGGCTAGTTCCCCTCTTAGCTGGACCGGTTACACTCCTCTGCTGTTCAACTAATGGGTTTCACTTCCCTGCCAGCCCATGGAATTCCTCCAACATGTCAATCACATCCTCCTATGGGAACCCCTCCCTCTCGTTACTGCAAAGCTTGCCTCCCGCAGCCCCTTCTGGTTCCCTCTGCTCCTGAGTGCATGCATGACGTGGCCCTGGGTGGCCCGTGGCCTCCGCCTGTCTTGGGTCATGAGTATATGGAACTAATGAACAGCTGCCAGCCTCATCTGTCCAGGGCTGGGTGTTGTGTGTTCAGACACTTTGTACTGTTTAGGGCAGCAGATCCTTCCTTTACCCCTGGGATAAAGAGGAGCTGTGGTTCCTGCCCCCCAAGATCTAGCCGCAACATCCCTGTCTTGTTGGGGAGGCGAGGCTGCCTGCATCCTCCTTCTGTAGGGACACTACTTACTTTCCCCCAGCTGGTGGGAGTCTTGTTATTCTGGTCAACGGGAGGGATGAGAGTTTTCTGGTTAACAGGAGGGATAACAGCCTTCCCTTTTTTTCTTTTTTTTTTTTTAAACAGAGAAAGTAAAAGATGAGTCGACCAAAAAAGACAGGCCATATAAGATCTTTTTCAGAGACCTCTTTCTTTTCAAAGAAAATGAAATGGCAGCAAAGAAAAGGGTAAGTAAAAATCAAAGAAAAGGGTAAGTTAAAGTAGTTAAAATCACAATCCCGATTAATGTTGGTATCATACCCTCTTACCCATCACTTTAATGAATTTTGCTGGGTTAAGCCATGGAGTCCTATGTCCGAGAGTGCACGTCCACTATGCTGGGAGAGGGTG
>PVHT021183619.1:7578793-7589242 GCA_004024745.2 Catagonus wagneri | reverse complement strand
GCTTACATGTGGAAACTAAAAAGACACAATGAACCTTCTTACAGAACAATGACTCACAGACTTTGGAAAACCTTGGTTTTTCAAATAAGACAATCTGGGGGGTGGGGGGATGCACTGTGGGTTTGGGATACAAAATCTGTAAAACTGACTTGTGATGATTTATGTACACTTATAATTGAAATAAAATCCATTAAAGTTAAAAAAAAAGAGTAAATGACATTTTTTAGACTCTTAAAAGGAAATAGTAAAGTCATTTGGTATTCTCCAAGGCAGACCGACTCTGTCAGCCACGGAGGACAGGCTGTCAGTTTCTGACAGATAAGCAATTTGGACATGTTCATTTAAAATAGAGAAGTCCTGGAGTTCCCGTCGTGGCGCAGCAGAAATGAACCTGATTAGGAACCATGAGGTTGCCGGTTCGACCCCTGGCTTCCCTCAGTGGGTTAAGGATCTGACTTTGCCGTGAGCTTTGGTGTAGGTCACAGACACGGCCAGGATCTGCAGCTGCAGCTCCAATTGGACCCCCAGCCTGGGAATCTCCATATGCCGCGGGTGCAACCCTAAAAAAAGGGAAAAAAGGGGGGGAGGGGGAGAAAGAAATGACCATGTGTTTTGTAATATGTGTGCTTCATTTCCTTCCCACACCACCATCATGCGGTGGAGAGTAACGGTAACGCTCCTCTTAGGCTAATTCATGACAATAAACCATGGCAATAAGCCATGCCTCAATTTCAGTGGCTTATCATGACAGAGGTTTATTTCTCATTTACTTTTCAATCTGGTGCTTTGCACTGAGTCTTGCACTGAAGGAACGGCCCTGCTCTGTTATGTGATGGGAGTTATGGCAGAGGAAGAACCAGTGTGGGTCTTAAAAGTTCTGCTTGGCAGCTACACGTCACTTCCACTCCCATTCCATGAGCCAGACCAAGTCAGCGGTCCAGCCTGTTATCACTGCGGGTGAGGGAGGTGAGCTTCTTACAGAGAAGGCAGAAAAACCTTGGGAACAATAATGTAATCTACTGCGATCAGTATCCTCATTATGTAGATAAGGAAACTGAGGCATGGACAGGGCAAGGAATTTACTCAGGTTCCCTCTGTGAGGAAGAGGCGGAGGCAGAACACAGCCCCAGGGAGACTGTGAGTTCCTAGTGCCGCACAGCCTCACTGGTTATTTGGGAAACACTGTTTTACTTCAACTTCTGTTTACATTGTGATTAAGAGATTTGATTCTATACTACATTTTTGTTGGTTTTTCAGGCAGTGCACATTACGTATTGAAACACATGTATATATCGAAACACATGTAATAATTTTTTATATGCGTGCCTTTAATTTTAAATTTAATATATAATTTTTCCACAGGGAAGCAGCCTTAGAAGGAAACTTTGGTCTTTTCTATTGCTAGATGGAAATGCTAAGTGTCATCTTTTCCTTTCCCTCCATACACTTGGTTTGTGAACTCCACAAACACATTTTGCCTAATGAGTTTTTCTGTCTAGATGGGCCAAAACATTAGATTGAAAACAGTTCAGTCTTTTTTTTTGCTGTTTGTTTTGTTTTGTTTTTTAGGGCTGCACCTGTGACATATGGAGGTTCCCAGGCGAGGGGTCCAATCAGAGCTACAGCTGCCGGCCACAGCCACAGCAACACGGGATCCCAGCTGTGTCTGCGTCCTACACCACAGCTCATGGCAACACCAGATCCTTAGCGAGGCCAGGGATCGAACCAGCAACCTCATGGTTCCCAGCTAGATTCATTTCTGCTGTGCCATGCCAGGAACTCCGTCTTATTTAGCACAGACTTGGGAGTCATATGCCTCTTCTGTTGCTCATTAGCTGTGCGATCTTGGACAAGTATCTTGACATCTCTGAGATTTAGGACCTCACATACAGGATGGGGTTAATAATAAGAACTTTATTGGGCTTATAAATAGAATTAAATTATGTATTTAAAGTGTCTAATGAAGCTCCTGGAATATGATGGACATAACATACAGTAGTTAATATTATGAAAGTAATTTCTGAGTAGTTAGAAAAAAGTTTATCTCAAGGTATAATATTTTTTAAGTCAGGTATGAAATATACTGTATGTAATAATTCAGTACATAGCTTTTATTTTACACATCTTTGAGGGATAACGAACTACCCTTAAGTCTATTTCAATTTTCTTTAAAGGTGCAGACACAAAAAGGACCGTCCATGAATTTATTAATGACCAGAGAGACAGATTTATGCTCGAGGTAGTTAAAATAATTTCTTTCTACCATTGGCCAAATAGAAGACTTCCTGCAGAGCACTGCCCAATTTTCACCTGGACATTTTATCTTTCCATGACATGCCTCAGATGCAACGCCCTTCCTACCCTGAAGATCTATCCTCTCCTTTTTTTCTTTTTCTTGCATTTTTTTTCTTTTTCTTTTTTTTGCTTTCCTCCATGGCATACGGAGGTTCCCAGGCTAGGAGTCAAACTGGAGCTATAGCTGTTGGCCTACACCACAGCCACAGCAACTTGGGATCCGAGCCGCAACTGCAACCTACACCACAGCTCACAGCAACACTAGATCCTTAATCCACTGAGCGAGGCCAGGGATCAAAGCCGTGTCCTCATGGATAGTAGTCAGATTAGTCTCCACTGCGCCACAACAGAACTCCTCTATCCTCTTCTAAACCCACTTCGATGGGGCTTTTGTTCTCCTCATTCCACCAACACTACTTCTATTGACAAATTAAAGTGATCATTTCACAGACTTCCTTCTACTTAACTTCCAGCAGCTGCTGGCCCATGTAATCACCCTCCCTTTCCTGAAACAGTCTTCAGTGGGTTTCCAGGACCCACAATGTCTTGGTTCTTCCCTAACACTGGCAGCTCACTCCTTCATTTTCTTTCCTTTTCACCCTGATCTTCCAATGCTGGAACAGCCCAGAGCTCACAGCTCACCCAGCGCCTACCTAACTTCCTCCAGGCCCGAGGTTTTCAATTCCACTGCCTTATTAGCAGCTTCCAAGTTTACTTCTCTAGCCTGATCTTCTTTCCTCAACTCCAGGCTCAACAACCGTAACCATGGGATTTTTTTTCTTTTTAAGATTTTTGTTTTTTTCCATTATAGTTGATTTACAGCGTTCTGTCAACTTCTACTATATAGCAAAGTGACCCAGTCATACAGATATATATTCTTTTTCTCACATTATCCTCCATCCTGTTCCATCACAACAGACTAGATATAGTTCCCTGTGCTATACATCAGGATCTCATTGCTTATCCACTCCAAATGTAATAGTTTGCATCCGTAACCATTTTTTTAGGGCCGCACCCACAGCATATGGAGGTTCCCAGGCTAGGTGTCTAACAGGAGCTGTAGCTGCCGGCCTTCGCCACAGCCACAGCAACACAAGATCTGAGCAGCGTCTGCAACCCACACCACAGCTCACGGCAACGCTGGATCCTTAACCCACTGAGCAAGGCCAGGGATTGAACCCGCAAACTTGTGGTTCCTAGTCGGATTCGTTAACCACTGAGGCACAACGGGAACTCCCGTAACCACGGTTCTTAACATCTCTACTTCAATGCTCTGTAGGCATCTCAGACTTCATATTTCCAAAACTGCCCCCCCATACCTTTCCCTGCCCCTGCAAAACCTGAATCTCAGGCAATGCTCCCTATCTCCATAAGCAGCGATTCCATTTTTCCCATTGCTTAGGCCAAAAAATATTGGCATTATCCTCAATTCCTCCTGCTTACAGCCTACATCCAAATATCCTTTCGAATATTTTTTTTTTGCAAGTATATCTATAATCACACTGTTCATGACCTCCACTGCTGCCACTGGAGTCCACGTCACCAACAGCTCTTGCATGAATTCGTGTTAAAACTTCTGCATGCTGGTCTCCTGCTTCCATCCTTGCTCCCTACAGTCAGGTCTGTTCTCCACACCCGCCCTCTTCTGTGGAATACCTCTGGTCACTTTGCTGGGTCCCAGCTCGCTTTCCGTCTGACCTCATTCCCACCGCTCTACGCCTTGCTCACACTGCACCAGCCACACTGGCCTCCTCGCTGTTCCGGGGACGCACCAGTCATGCTCCGGCCGCAGGAACTTTGCACAGGGAGGCTTTTCCTTCCGGGAGGAACATTTCTCCCTCAGCTGCGGGATTTCTCTCCCTGCTCCCTTCCGGTCGGTTTCATTTCTATCCTATCAGGGAGGCCTTCCTGGGCTAGACACAGTGTTAACCCCCTGCCCCTGCCCACTGGACCAGTTCGTCGCCTTTCATCTGCACGCTGCCTCCGCGAGAACGAATCCCTCCCCAAAGCAATTGTGTTTATTTTGTTCACTGCCCTGTTCGCACCGCTTAAAATAGACCTGGCGCACAGTAGGGCACTCAGTAACTACGCGGCAAATGAAGTCATAAATGAAATATGTGGGGGTTCTAAACGCGGAGTATCTAATTTTTGGTAGTTGTTTCTTGAAAGTTATCCCACTTACATATTTTAATTCATTCCTGTTATAATGTATGTGGCTTTGTTTATCATGTCATGCAGGCCACTGAAAAACCCACGTGGATTCTTACGCATTAAAAAAGTAGAAGCTAGTTAGGGAAGTTAATACAACTTCTAAAACGGGGCGCTTCGAGGCTGGTGAAACACTCCCGCCCCGCGGCCCGGGCTGGCTTTGAGGGGTCATTGGAACCTGGTTCTCCCGAGCTACGTCCTACCAGAGAGCCTTTGCGGTGCAGGCAGCCCCGTTTCCCAACGCCCAGAAAGCATTGCAGAGACAGTTGTATAACACTAGGTGGACCTGCTCTTTGGAGGGATATGAAACATATTTTTATATATATATTTCTTTTATTTTTAGGATGGAGCCTGAGGGGACACGTGGCCATTTTGATTTGTGGCAACATTTTTTTTTTCACATATCTCTACATATTTATGGAAATCTTTGGCGTGGATTTCAAAAAACAGAAAACCAAAGCAAGGAGATCCAGCTGTATCGCACAGGGAATTATGTCTAATCACATGTGACAAATCCATATATGTACATGTAACGGGGTCACCACGCAGTGCAGTTGGAAAATCTGACAGAAATCTGTAAACCAGCTATAATGCAAAAATTAAAATAAATAAAATTATAACATTAAAAAAAATAGAAAACCAGGGAAGTTTTCAATACAGTAATGGGTAACCCATTATCATTGCCATAGCTATTTACCATTTTTAAAAATCCAATAAAATATGTTTAGTAATTCAAACTCCCCCTTACCTACCACACACATTCTTCTGCTGAGAAATGACAGAGTCCCCTGTTTCTAAAGGCAACACTTCATGTTCTTTCACAGCTCTCACTTGCCTCTTACTCTTAATTCAAAATCCGCTTTTTATATTTCCACTTCTAGTTCTGCTTTTTGAAGTGTGGCACCTTTTTTGTTTTTGTTTTTTTGGCCGTGCCCAGGGCATGTGGAAGTTTTGGGGCCAGGGATCTAACCCAAACCACAGCTGTAACAACTGCCAGATCCTTAACCCGCTGAAACACCAGGGAACTCCGTTGGGGCCATTTTGGAACAATATTGAGTCTCTTCATAAAAGTGAAAGAGGCATTAGTCTCCACTCTTAACTATCCCCAAAATAAAATCCCTTCCTGAAATGAAGGCCACAGCCCCAAGCTCTGGCATGCTATTACTTCTAGTACAGATGATCACAGACCAGACAAGTAAGTTTTCCCTCTGTTATGAGATTCGTTGAAATGTGCTAGAAATGTGGGCACATGTTTTGATGCACTTCTGTTTTCAATATTCCTAGTTTGCTCTGTCAACCAAAAGAAATACAATCCAAAAGTATGAAAAACACACAACAATGAAGGAAAGGCAGCTCATGAAAGCAGAAAAAAAACTCGAAGAAGACGCAATGGCCTTTGAAGAGTTCCTTCGAGAGAATGACCAGAGATCTGTAGACGCTCTTAAAATGTTCGTTTTTTCATTCTGTTCAGATTGCTTTTTTCCTTTCCTCTCCCTTCGTTTTAGTTTCTCAGAACACAGCCCAGTACAAAACAAACTAACAAATCTGTTTCTTTTCAGGGCAGCGCAAGAAACTATAAACAGGCTCCAAATGACAGCAGAGCTTAAGAAGGCGAGTATGGAAATACAGTCGGTGAAAAGGTGAGGCCGGGCACCGTCATTTCCCTGCCCAGCTTATGCCTGGCAAGACCTTGGTGGGAATAATCCTAGTCAGTTGATCATTTGTTAATCATTTCTTTAAAAATGTGATCGTTTTTAAAATAAGTAGTCTATTGATCAAGGATTGTCTCTACCTGGGTACCAGGACACAGTGACTTTGACTGAAAAAGTTTCTCTAACTTGTTGTTACAAAAACCAAGAAATCAGTTGAAAAGAAGTAAACCAATGTTAGGGGTAAACAATAATTATCTCTGAAGTGTCCTTTTTTTTTCATTCTAAGGCACAATTCTTCCCCCATTTAAAAATCTCTGAAATTAGATGCTTTTTATATTTTTACAATCATCTTACAATTATAATTGGTAGTACTTTTTTATATTTGTACTTATACTTCGTTGAAACTGACATTGATATTAAAAACCAGGACTTATAATGACAAAAATTATAGAAGCCGGAGTTGGGATAAAGTTATTGTAACACCTACTACTCTTTATTTAAAACCTGGATATTCTCTTCTATGGTCAAGTGGATGTCACCTGATCTAATTTTAAGTCTCTCAAAGAAGCATCCTTCTGGCATATCCTTTGACAGTAATGTCACAATCCAGGAGACCCTTAGTCTTGGTATCAAGTTGGCTAAAATTTGTTTTTTCTTTTTGAGGACTTCATGTTTCTCTCTTTTCTAAAACCAAGTCCTAGATTTACATCACAGACATTTTGGGGAGGAAGACAATAGCTTGCCTAAAACACGGCAAATGAACTGGATGAGAGTTTCTTTGACACCAATTGCCACTAACAAAATGTGTGTTTCTGGCTTCAGCAGCGTCTTCTGTTGGGAGCCTAAAGTCAAAGGTGCTCCCTTGCCTCCTCCCCTCCGTGATGTATTTAGAAGATTCTTTTGATAGATCTAGAGTACCAGCCTCTATGTTTGCAAAAAGTATGGTAATTATACACAATTACTCCCCACATGGCTTTGCCATAGAGAACTTGCTTGTTGTTTAACGTGTCTTATCACCCTAGAAAGGTGCAAGGGGTCATGAAAAACAGGCTGGCAACACAGCAAGGGATGAAAGCACATGCTATTTGTTTCCTCTTCTCTTTATGGGCTTAGGATGACCCGTGGAGGTCCTCTGCTACAGGGAGGGCTGGACATCTGTTGACAAAGAGAAGGGAGCTTGTTCTAAAGTTTTGCTTGGAAGCTATGCAATCCTAGCCATTTAACCCTGTTCTTCATAGCACATCTGAGAGGCTTTCAATCTAAAAACACTGTGTAGAAACTAAAACAAAAAAATTCTAAAATTTGTATGGAAACACAAAAGACCCTGAATACCCAAAGCAATCTTGAGAAAGAAGAACAGCTGGAGGAATCAGGCTCCCTGATTTCAGACTATACTATAAAGTTACGAGAATAAAAACAATATGATACTGGCACAAAAACAGAAATATATATATCAGTGGAACAGAAATAAGTCCATACACATATGGTCAATTAATCTGTGATAAAGGAGGCAAGAATATACAATGGAAAAAAGACAGTCTCTTCAATAAGTGGTGCTGGGAAAACTGGACAGATACATGTAAAAGAATGAAATTAGGACATACACAAAAATAAACTCAGAATGGATTGAAGACTTAAATGTAAGGCCAGATACTATAAAACTCTTAGAGGAAAACATAGGCAGAATATTCTTTGATGTAAATCACAGCGATATCTTTTTGGATCCACCTCCTAGAGTGAAAATAAAAACAAAAATAAATAAAAGGGACTTAGTTAAACTTAAAAGTTTTTCACACAGCAAAGGAAACCATAAAAAAACCCCAAAAGACAACCCACAGAATGGGAGAAAGTCTTTGCAAATGAAGCAACCCACAAGGGATTGATCTCCAAAATATACGAAAATTTCATATAGCTTTATATAAAAAAAACTCAATTAAAAAATGGTCAGGAGATCTAAACATACATTTCTCTGAAGAAGACATACATATGGTCAAAAAGAACATGAAAAGATGCTCAACGGCACTAATTATTAGAGAAAGGCAAATCAAAACTATGAGGTATCACCTCATACCAGTCAGAATGGCCATCATCAAAAAGTCTACAAAGAGTAAATGCTGAAGACGGTGTGGAGACAAGGGAACACTTGTACACTATAGGTGAGAATGTAAATTGTTGCAATCACTATGGAGAACAGCACAGAGATTCCTTAGAAAACTAAAAATAGAACAACCATGTGATCTAGCAGTCCTACTCCTGGGCATCTATCTGAAGAAAACCATAATTCAAAAAGATACATACACCCCAGTTTTCATTTGCCACACTGTTTGCAATAGCCAAGACATGAAAGTAATCTAAATGTCAACCCACAGAGGAATGGATACAGAAGATGTGGTATACGATGGAATATTACTCAGCCACAAAAAAGAATGAAATAATGCCATTTGCAGCAACATGGATGGACCTAGAAATTACCATACTAAGTGAAGTAACTCAGGCAGAGAAGGTAAAATATCATGAGGTCACTAGTATGTAAAATCTAATAAAAAATGATACAAAAAAACTTATTCGCAAAGCAGAAACAGACTCAAAAATTTCAAAACCAAACATGGTTAGCGAGGGGGAAACTTTGAGGGGAGGGATAAATCAGGAGGTTGGGATTAACATATGCACACTACTATATATAAAATAGGTAAGTAACAAGGGCCTACTGTATAGCATAGGGAAATCTACTCAATACTATGTAATGACCTATATGGGGAAAGAATCTGAAACAGATATATATGTATGTATGTGTGTGTATATATATATATATATATATATATATATATGATTCAATTTGCTGTACACCCGAAACTGACACAAAATCATAAATCAACTATACTCCCATAAAATTTAACTAAAAAATTAAAAAATAAAAATAAAACACTGTAGTCACTGTAGAATGGTGGGTTCCCAATATCTTTCGATGTGTGATATGTGAGCCTGCCATCTGTTGACTCGAATATCACTCCCATATCATTGGAGGCTCTGAGTAAAAGAAGTCCTGAAGCTGAAGATATTGATAAAGGAGTAATGTTAGTAAGGGTACTGGTGAGGATTTGAGTAAGACAGGCTCTGAAGGATAAGGGTGGAGCTCCTTTTCCCAAGGACCTTCCTTGTAATTTTAAACATTCCTTCTGGATCCATTTTGTAACATGATTTTATAGGAAAGCAAAGCGAGCCCCAGAAGTGGGAGGTAGCTTTCTGTCCAAGTCACCGGGTATTGTTGGTGAGAGCGTGGGCATCTGAGTCAGACAGACCCAGGTCTGTGTGCTGGCTTTGCCATTTACCAGACAGATGATTTTGCAAGTCGTTTGCTTCCTTTTTCAAAAGATAGGAATAATAATATGTATTAAAATATTGTACTACCTCACCTATAATTGAAATAAAATTCATTAAGTTAACTTAAAAAAAAAAAAGTACTGTACTAAAGCTGAAATCAGATCTGCGGTGGGTCCCACATATTACCTAGTACACAGACACTGAATGAGTGTTAGTTTCCCTTCTTTTCCTTACATAAGTGCCATCTTTTGCTACCTTCTAGGTTCTCCCTACATCTAAAACAATATTTCCCTTAGAAATAAGGAGAGTAAAACTATTGTTATCAAGCAGGGGCTGTCGCCCAAGGCACAGAGCACCTAATACTACGGCACTACTTTTTGAGAACAGAGCAAGATCGACTGGCAAGGAAACAGACATGAGGCAGGGCTCAATCTATCTCCCTGATCCAGGGTTTGGGACAGAATTTAAGGGGTTGGGAAAGTAAGCTGACTGGCTAGTTTTAAGTCAGTTCATATAAGCTAATCATGCTGCTGGAAGCCAGATCTTCCTTGCTGCAGAACTTCTTTCTTTGTAAAGGGCTCCAGTGGCTACATTTCCGTTCTTTAAATTCTGTAGACTGAAGATTATTTGTTCCAGGAAATCCTGGAGACATGAGTTCCTGTCTTGCATGTGTGTGCGCAGTGCTGACCCTAAAATAACTCAAGGTTTAGGCCATCATTAACAAGTCCACAAACAACAAATGCTGGAGGGGGTGTGGAGAAAATGGAACCCTCTTGCACTGTTGGTGGGAATGTAGGCTGGTGCAGCCACTATGGAAGACAGTGTGGAGGTACCTTAGAAAACTCTACATAGAACTACCATATGACCCAGCAATCCCACTCTTGGGCATATATCCAGACAAAAATTTCCTGGAGAAAGACACTTGCACACGCATGTTCACTGCAGCACTATTCACAATAGCCAAGACATGGAA
>PVHT021183619.1:7542985-7577793 GCA_004024745.2 Catagonus wagneri | reverse complement strand
CTCACGGCAACGCCGGATCCTTAACCCACTGAGCAAGGCCAGGAATCAAACCTGCAACCTCATGGTTCCCAGTCAGATTCATTTCTGCTGTGCCACGAAGGGAACTCCAGGTCTTGGATTTTTATAAGAGGAATTAAATTGTTTTGCACTTAATTGTAACTATTTCTGAGTCCTACCTTGAACCCTAAAGACTTGGGCAGTCATCATGTGAGTGCGTAAGGCATTTCTGGGTTTTTTTTTCCAAGCCCACAGCATGCAGAAGTTCCCAGGTCAGAGACTGAACCGTCACCACAGGAGTGGCAATGCCAGATCCTTAACCTGCTGAGCCACACAGGAACTCCCATGACTCTTTATTTTAACAGTCCTTCAATAACAGACCTTATTTCTTTGTGAATACATGAAAATATGCTACTTTTAACATTTTTAGTGTTCGAATTTGGATTTACATAGGGCTCTTCTGGACTCTTGGGTGGAAGAGTCTGCTTTCAAGACGTCTGCATCTCTCTTCCTGGCCAGGTGAAGTTTTAGCTCTCTTGTTTCTTTCTGACAAGTAAAAAAGTTAAGGGTTCGCAAGCATAACCAGGGGCCGAGAAATCGGTGGTGGGTTTCCCTCCTGTGTTAGGAGAGTAGGGTCCTCCTCTTTCCTCCTGTCCATGGAGAGTGTGCCTATTTGGGAATTGTCCACTCCATTCAGGCTGCAGTTGATTCCCAGGGTGTTGACTTTTCCAGCTCAGGGGAGGACCCAGTCCCCTGAGACTGTACAGTGTAGGGAAATGACTGGAAAACATATCTGTGGATAGTAACTAAAGTAACCCTTAGTGACTGTACACATTTTATAGGATCTAATTCTTTTACAATACAATTGTTTTCAAGGCTACGATAATAGTCTTAAAGAAGGGTTTCCCATATAACATTTCATAAGGGCTCAATTGCAGCTTGCTTCTAGGGGCTACTCTTAAGCAGGGAAATGGGTGTAAGACCTTATCCCAAGTTAAGTTGGTTTCTTGACCTATCTTGGCGATTGTCTTTAAGGTACACTTCATCTTTTTAGTCCTTCCTGTGGACTGAGGTCTCCAGGAAGCATATCACTTCCTTTGTATTCCAAAGGTCCCAAACACCTCTTGAGATACCTTGGCTGTGAAAGCTTCTCCAATGTCACTTTTTTTTTTTTTTGTTTTTGTTTTTGGTCTTTTTGCCTTTTCTAGGGCCACACCCGCAGCATATGGAGTTTCCCAGGCTAGGGGTCTAATTGGAGCTGTAGCCGCCGGCCTTCGCCACAGCCACAGCAGCGCGGGATCCGAGTCGCATCTGCAACCCACACCACAGCTCACGGCAACGCCAGATCCTTAACTCACTAAGTGATGCCAGGGATCGAACCCGCAACCTCATGGTTCCTAGTCAGATTTGTTAACCACTGAGCCACAATGGGAACTCCTCCACTGTCACTTTGAATTGAACAAGGCAACCCCAAATGGGGACAATTTCATTTAGTAAAGCCTGTGTTACCTTGGAAGATTTCTCTGTCCAGTGTGGAAAAGCTTCAACCTGTCCTGTGAAGGTGTCCACAAAAAGCAGCATATATTAAAGTCTATGTGCCAGTCATTTCCTGGTTCTGCCCCTCAGGCGTGCACCCTTTTTATTACGGGGGATGGCCCCGTTGTAGTACTGTTTCTGGCACAGATCCTGTCATTTTGTGTTACCTTTTAGGTGAGTCTTTACATTAGTGAACCAACAACAAAATTTTGTAAACAAGGATAGGTTGCATCCCTCCCATAATGGGTTTCTTGATGTAGAAGAGTATTCATTCTTTCCATTAAATGCTCAGGTATAAGGACTAGTTCCTGTTCTTTATAAATCCAGCCTTGTTTGGTTGTTTGGTACTGATCACCAACTAAGTCTTCAGAGTCAGCACAAAATCCCCACTTGTCTGCTTTTTCTAGATCCATTTCCAAATACTGAGGCTTACAGAAATAAACCCACACACTTGCAAAGGAAGGAAGAATATACAATGGAGAAAAGGCAGTGGGTTGGGAAAGCTGGACAACCCCGTGTAAATCAATGAAGTTAGGACACTCCCTCACACCATACACAAAAGTAAACTCAAAATGGCTTAAAGACTTAAAAATAAGACATGACACCATAAAACTCTTAGAAGAGGACATAGGCAAAACATTCCCCAACATAAATCATACCCATCTTTTCCTAGGTCAGTCTCCCAAGGCAATAGAAAGAAACAGATGGTACTTAATCAAACTTACAAGCTTTTGTAAAACCAAAGGAACCATAAACAAAATGAGAAGACAACCTACAGGTTGGGAAAAAAATATCTGCAGACAATGCAACTAATAAGGGTTTAATTTTCAAAACGTACAAATAGCTCATACAACTCAATAAAAACAAACCAAACAACCTAATGGAAAAATGGGCAGCCCAAACTTCCACCCTTTCTTTTTGTAGAAGGACACATCTCCCAGTTGTAATGTAATGCAGCTTGGAGAGTGCAGGCCTGAGCTGGGAGTACTTTATTTTTTATTTTTTGCCTTTTAGGGCTGCACTTGCAGAGTATGGCGGTTCCCAGGCTAGGGGTCTAATCGGAGCTGTAGTCACTGGCCTACACCGCAGCCACAGCAACGCAGGATCCGAGCCACGTCTGCAACCTACACCACAGCTCACGGCAACACCGGATCCTTAACCCACTGAGCAAGGCCAGGGATCGAACCCGCAACCTCATTGTTCCTAGTCGGATACATTAACCATTGCGCCACGATGGGAACTCCTGGGAGTACTTTAATGTCTAGTCAGGAAGTCACTTAATTTTGTTGGTAGCGCTAATCCCAACGAGGGAATAGGGCATTCAGGCACATACAGAAAGCTGGGATTTAAATATGTTTTTCTCCGGTTATATAGATCAGAGATAGAGAAGTGGGGAGCGCACACATACAAACCCCCTGGTTGACCTTGGTCATCTGAACAAAGCAGGAGTGTGCCTCAAGGGATGTCGCCCGAGGCAGAGAACCCACCTGGATGGAACCCACCAGAGAACCCACCCATTCTGGCGTCTATGGGGAGGGGAGTCCAATCCCTTTGGACTATCTGGTAAGGAGGGTAGGAGGCTAGGGCTGGTCCTGGCTCTCAGGAGGATTGTTGGTGGAAGCCCTGGCACTACAATGCAGGAATTTCCCCTTCACACGGTGGGCCTTAAGTCCAGATCATCATTAGGCTCTGATTGAGCCAAGACAGGCTCTTTCAGAGGGTCTGCCCTCTGAACCCTAATTTTACATCTCTTCTGCAAATACCAATCATGATATAAAGACCCAATTTGGATTCAAGGCTGAAAAAATGTACAATATACGTTAGAAAAACTTGTACCTTCTTTCTCTTGATCTGAGGAAAACTGATGACCACAGGGCAAGGCAGAGCTGGCGGGGGAACAGCCAAGAGTTTTCCACGTGGGAGTCCCTTCTCTGGAGAAAATCCAGTCCTCAGTGAAATGGGAGCTCGGGTGTTAGCTGACCAGGCTTCCTGCATCCATGTGCTCAAAGTCCTTTACTTCTTGGCCAGCAAAAACATGAAAGAGTCTGGAACAACTGCCGTTAGCAAATGCCTGCCGCCTCTTCTCAGCTTCCATGGATTAGGCCTGACGTCAGTCGTATCAGAGACTTGGGGCCCGTGGGATGCTGCAGCGCTGACTGCACCTGGAAAACTCTCGCGTTCATGGGAGATGAAGGAACGCTCCAGGATTTGCCAATCTGTGAATCAGAGCACACGTTCTTCCTTTGTAGGAAGCACCTGAGCACACTCCAGTCTTGCCCCCTCAACTACGTTCCGCCTCAGTGTTCTGAGGAGTTAGCTGGCCCCTCTGAAAACGGGCATTTGGAAAGAATGTGTTAGCAGGAACTCCTAAGTCAAAGACTTAGTCAATACCTCAGGCTTCAAACTCAAGGGCTGAGAACAGTTTATGGATCGCAGACCTCTAGAAAATGGCCTTCCTTCACTCCTGCAAACAGCAGAGGGAAATTAAACAGCCTCAAAATGTATGAGAGAGAAAGCAAGAACCTCATGGGTTAGGAACCAATTCCATCTCCTAGTTTGGTTTCTGGAAAGAAGCAAGCAAATGCAGTAGTGACTATTCACGGCTTGGCTGTAGGAATTCCCTGGAGGAGCCACTGAGGACTCAAAGATGGCCAGAGTGGATGTGAGGCTTCCCTTAGGGAACATCGAAACGCTTTCCATTAGAGGTGACTGCCAGGAGCCGTGGCCTGAACATCACGCGTGCTACCAGCTGCCCAGGGATCTGTCCCGGCAATTCCAGGACTGGAACCAATTTGGCCCGAGGCTCCTAATAGGTTCCCCCCAGGTGCTGAGAGCAGGCGTGTCTACTGCAGAGGATCCTGCCTGTGAAAGTCCAGGCTCTCTCTCATTCACCAGCTCGGAAAACTTACCCGATAAGGAGGGTGAAAGAGGTGACTGTTTCACCTTGGAGAAACTGAAACGAGGATGCTGTCTTAGAGCTGAATTTGAGAGAGGAATTCAGGAAGCCAAAGATTGAAATACCCAAGCACTCACTTCCTTTCTGAGCATGTTGGGGGTCACTCTTCCTAGTAGATGACCAAAACTTTTCACCTCCCCAGTGGAGATCACAGACATCTGGGCAATTTGCAGGTAGAAAACATTCAGCCCAAAGCCTCCGTGTAGCCCACGGCCTCTAGCACCACCACCAATATTTCTCTGGGCAAATTTTCCTTTTGAATAAATATATATATATATATGCTCACACATGCAGACATACATATATCCATATCCATATATATATATATATATATATATGCACACTTAAAAGCAACTCAATGCTAACTTCCTGCTAGTTTGGTTCATACAAACGAGGCTTAAAATTCTCAATGAGGAAAAAACCAAAATGTGTCCAATTGTATAGAATGCCTTTAACCCAAGCACCTTATATTCTTCTAGGCTGGAGGCTTTATCCTGCTTTACACTCCTTCACTTCTCCTTTACCCTCTCACCCCAACAAGGCAATCAGGGCGGGTTCCAATAAGAATACACACCTGTATCCGTACTTTCAGGCAATCATTACTAGGCACAGGTGTGGAAAAAACCCACAGCTCCGTGAGGCAATTTCTTGCAGGGAGCAATGTCTTTTATCTCCTGAGTCAGAAGGGCCTCATTAATGTCTGGTTTAATAAAGTTTTGCTACAGTCATTCGAAATCCAACCCGTATCAGTCAATCCTAACAAACAAAACGGTCCGACATAGACAAACAACAGTTCAAAGGCCTGAGACTCTAACCCCAGCCTTTGAGCCCCTCAGCTGCTAAAAAACCTTTTATATATAATTTATATTTAAATTTATGTTTACATTGGTGTCCTCAGGATGGGACTTCAACCCATGATTTTAGCTTTGGGACTCCAACCCAACCGGTCTCCCCAGGGTAGGCCTCTAACCCACAATCCTGATTATTAGACAATACATTTTAACAAGGTTACTTACCCAAAAGATGTTTGATCCAGGAGCTGCTCCTTTTCTCAAAAGTGAAGGTAGCATCAAGGAGCCTGATGCACCAGGGAAGCAGGAACCTGACAGGTTACCCTCTAGACCAACTCAGTCTGGGTGGCCACTGCGGGTCGGTGGCAAAGGCACATGCTGTGCTGGGGGCTACAGTGCCTCAGGCAGGCGGTCACAAGGCCTGTGTCCCTTCGTGGTCACCAGAATTATTCCCAATTATTATGGAGAGGTCAACCAGCAGGAAGGCAGGCAAGGCTCTCAAATCTGTCTCCATGCCTGCTAACTTCTCAATAAAGCCCTTTCTTTTCTCAAAAGCCAGCGCCATAGTATTGGCGTCTAAGCAATCGGGCAGTGAGTCCTTGCCCGGTAACAGGATCATCAGTCTTTTCCAGGTGTGCCTATCCTTGGGCATTTTTATTCAAATCATTCCTACAGGTTTCTTGCTTCTCATCTCCATAGCTTATTGAAGCCCACATTTTTATGGCTGTATTTACAATATCTGTGTAGCAGATTATTATTCAAATACATAACCAAAAAAATGAATTCTGTAAAACCTTTTAAAAAAGAACGTGCTTTCACACAGCTATATCTGATTATATCTTTATTTCTTTTGAGTAGCGAAATAGCAAAGACAGAATTCCTCCTTAGAGCGTACATGAAATATGGATTTTTTCTGCTGAAATTGTCTCCAAAACAATGGCAGATCCAGCAAGCAATGAAAAGGGCGTCAAAGAGTAAAGAAAATGTGAATGTCATGCTTCCAAGTATAACAAGTAAGTTCCATATTCTTAATTTCAGTTAAGGAAATATCCCTGATTCTAAGATATTCTGCTTCCATAATTTGTTTTTTTATTAAATACAATTTTTGTTTTTATTTTTTTATGGCCACACCCATGGCATATGTAAGTTGCCAGGCCAGTGACTGAATCTGAGCTGCAGCTGTGACCACAGCTATGGCAACGCCAGAGCCTTAAGCCATTGTGCTGGACCAGGGATGGAACCAGGACCTCCACAGGGACCCAAGCTGCTTTAGTTGGATATTTAACTCACTGCACCACAGTGGAACTCTTAGAATTTTTATTTTTAGCAGAACCTGAACAATCCCACTATCCCACTGTCTTTGATATTATATATTATTGATTTGGAAACTGAAGTTAATTTCAGATATAAAGCAATACAAATATATCCATGGTGGAATACAAAATATATTCTTTGTAGATAATATGATAGCATACCTACAAACCTGTCCCCAATAAAAAACCCGAAAAACAGCTTGACTTCAAGCGTTCTATAGAGTAAATGGACACAAAGTCAATTATACTTTATTAATTTAACATATTAAGCTAAATAGATTGACTTTATTAATTAGAAAATATGCAAGGAAATGAAATCCAAGAAAACAACAGTATCCTTAATTGTGTGAACAGAAGATTTAACATATGCATTTTAAAAAAAATTTTATTAAAAGTATGGTTGATTTAGTGTTGTGTCAATTCCTGCTGTACAGCACAGCCACCCAGTCGTACATACATATACATTCTTTCTTCATACCATCTTCCATTATCTTCTACCTCAAGAGACTGGATATAGTTTCCTGTGCTGTACAGTATATACATCATGTTTCTAGATAGGATGATTGATTTTGTAAAGCTGCCAATTTTTCTGAAATTAATGTTTAAGTTTTATAATTAAAATGTTACCAAACATTTGTCAGGGAGTTGGGTGTTGGGTTAGGGAGGACCCTGCACAATGATTCTGAGGCTCATCTAGAAAGACAGACAAATACTTTTGAAGTAAGAAGGTAACGTGGGGGGTATCACTTATCCTTTAAGATGTTATATGACATCACATTCTCAGAAATTAAAACAATGTGGTAACTGGCCTTAGAAAGTCAGCTCAATGGTCCAGAAATAGATCCTATTATACGTAAAAATTTCGTAAGTGATGAATGTAGGGTCACAAATAGAAGACTTATACTTCTAGCAGCATTAGGGTAACAAGGACCAGACAGACATACCTTCTTGCCTGAAAAATATATGAAGCAACAGTTTTTGGTCAGCGAACAAGGAGCAAAGCAAAGTAATCCCAAGAGAGGGGAAGTAAACAGATGAGCCCTGTGCTGGCCTTAGTGTACTGCCTGGACAGCATTTCCAGGGTACAGCATGGAGACGGGGTGCTCAGCCGTCCCCATGGATTGAAAGACAGAGCTGAGGGTAGGGAGTCATGGTGGCTGGAGTTTCCAGAGATTAATGGAGGGGACAGGGCCACACCCAGAGAGGGTTCTGACCATCTCCAGAGTCTTAAGCTGAGAGGTGATCCTTTGGGGTGAGAGCATTTATACCACTGAAATCGGCAAATTACATCAAAGAGAATCTTTTCTTCAGAGAGCCGGTTGTTAAGCACGTGTCAGCACACCAGGGATGGCTGCCCTGCCCAGCTCCCTGGTGCCTCTCACTGTGCTGTGATTAAATCAGGTCATGCGCGTATCGAGCGCGGTGATGGCACTGGGTTAAACTCAACATGATGTTTGACAAGAGAGGAAGCACATGGAAAGGAAAACCGAGAAGCATCTGCATTTAACAGCTTATGATTCAGGGCTCCTAGACTTTGTCATCTAACTAGAGGATGCTCAGAAAGCAGCAAGTCTCAGTCCAGAGGAGTGAATGACTAACACTGGGGTTTTAGAGGTTCTGACCGACTGATGAGGGAAAGAGACCTCCTCAGGGCCTCCAGGTCTGTTTTCATCCATCCTGCGTGCTCCAGAGACAAGCCCTGGCCATCTGCATAGTACATTTGCTGGTTACCATGTCCCCATCTTGTATCTCTGTCCCTGGAAGTCTTTGCAATAACTCTACCTTCACCCTGAAACAAAGCTCTCATTCTCAGAAGTGTTCCCTGCCCCCAAATGCTTTATTTTCCACTCTAGAATTAAATGCAAGGAGAAAAGAGAGCAGCATGGAGGAGTCCAGGAGGACATCATTTTCAGAAGACTCTTCTCTGGGAAAAGGAAGCCAAGGTATCCCAGAAATTTGGGACTTCACTCCCCAAAGTAAAGCCAGAGAAGGTGCCCATCTTGTAGTGGAGACCCAAGACCTATAAGCTAACCTGGAAAGGAGAGGGTCCACATCACCCTTAATCTTGTGTGGCTAGTTCTATTCCTCACTTCCTTGACATTTTATAAAACTCAGAGAGATAGGTGAATGGACAAAATAGAGAAGTCAGGGGAAGAGTTGTCCCTGGCTGACAGGAAGATTCCCTGAGGTCCTTCCTGACTGGATGTCCTCCTTCCTCTGGTTCAGGCCTGCCTTCTGGGGTTGATGGACCCATTCCCAGGACCCAGAGAACCAGGTCAAGGGCAACCAGGTGACTGCCATTGGCCAGTGACTCACGGAAGTAAGGAAGTAACTGGGGACACCGAGGAAGCTTTACCAGGTCCATAATCAACTCACAACACCTTCAACCTGCCCTGCCCTGTAGTCGTTCGAGTCTGTGACACACACACCCCTCCCCATGCAGGCTGACTTCTGGTAACTCGTTTTCTCCTTTAATCCTGCTGTAAACCATCAGAGGCATCTAGTGGTGAGGTAAAGCTCAACAGTGCAGTTTTCCTGCCCAGAAACAACCCTGGTATAAGTACACTTGGCCAGCTGATTGAGAAAGTGAATTCTTTCGGATTATGAGGCCAATTTGGACCCAAATTAAGACATATTACCTTGCTTGTTAGAGGATCTACAGTAGGGTGTTGGGGAGAGGTGAGGGAGTAGGTGGTGGGATCAATATTCTCTTTTCTTTTAGCGTCTTGAGTATATGTCATTTAGCTTAAATAACGTCCCTTAACAAGACTTTTCAGTAACATGTGTTCCAGTATCAGCCTAAAAGCTAAGACGTTAATTATGGTGGTGGTAGAATCTACTGGTTCTTCATCCATTTTCTTTCCTTCCTTCTCCCACTCACCATATATTTACTGGAGGCATACAATGTATCAGGTACTTTTCAAGACTCTTGAGTAAACAAAGATGAACAGGACATAGTTCTACAGCCTGGAATTATACAACACAATCCAATGGGACAAGTGATATAGCAGTCATGATGAGGGCTCTGGGGGCAAAAGCCAAACATGCGATCTCTGCCTGAGGCATTTAGAAGAGTCTTTAAGAGGTCACAATTGAGCTGGGTTTTGAAGAATAAGTAGGAGCTTGCCAGTTAGGAAGTGGGGAAAGTGAGGCCTGCTGTGGTTTTAAGACAGAATAGCAGAAAGGGTGACTGGAAGTCACAAAAGTGTTGACATGAGGAAGCATGGCCTGTGGGGATCTGGGGGCCAGTGGATGCCGAGATCCAAGACTGCTTTTACCCCCCTTCTCACTTTTAGACCAGGGTCAGGCCCAGACATTGGGAGAACAAGTGCATATAGGTGTCAGGGGAACGCGTATGTGGGTGACTTGTATGTGACTGTGGTAGGTCTCTCCACAAGACGTAATGAATGAAGTTCACCATTTTTGTTTTATACCTTGATTTTTTTTAAAAAAATCTATGATTAGAAATACGTATGATTAGGTAAAAATAGAACCATGATTTTTTTTTTTTTTTAATTTGGCTGCACTCATAGCATACAGTTCTCAGGCCAGGGGTCGAACCCACACCACAGCAGTGATCTGAGCTGCTGTGGTGACTACACCAGATCCTTAACCCACTGCACCACAAGGGAACTCCAGAACCATGATTTATATTTCACAATTTATATCCCTGATTTGTAACCTTTAATAGTTGTGCCATGTTTTTGATAACATGCTCCCCCAAAAAGACAGAGCCTTTGATTTTATTCTTATGCTTAGAATCTAGTTTCAGTAGAAGAGCTCCATTTGCTATACAATTATGATTCTAATAATCATTTTTTAAAAGTGATAGGCATAATGCTGCACCAAAAATGAATATTGTGCACCCAGTAACAAGGACTCATTTCTAATTCCATGTTATTTCTTTTCACCTCCACCACCACCGATGACATGGACTTCACTTGGACATTCCGAACAGGAAAACCACACAAGAGGACCACTCTCACTCTGGAGAATAAGAAATCACCCTTATCAAAGTAAAGTACATCCTTGATTAGTTCTCTTGCAAACTATGTTTTGTGTGTGTGTTTTTTTTTTTTTTTGGTAAATGTCTCTTTTAGCCTTTCCTCAACATATATACCAGGTCTCCACACCCACCTTATTGGATGCCGGAGGTTGTGGTTGCCATTTCTATGTGCTCCTGAGGTGACTGAGCTCTCACAGGCTTCTCTGCATTCTTTGACGAGGGCTTGCAATTGCTGTTTGCAACAACTGCCTGCCCCCTGCATCTTGGGTCTTTGCCTCTAAGAATTCACCACCCAATTGTTTATGACCTACTCTTGCTGATTCATGTCTTTAAAACTTTATCAAGTCATTCAAAATTGCTGCAGTAGGACTATAAAGCCTTTTATCTGTTTCTTCCCTTACTTGATTGTTGACCCATTTATATTCATTATTTCATAAGTTGGTACTTTTCAACCCTAACTGCCCCAGGGGAGCTTTAAGAAAATATACTGATGCCCAGGATAGGTACACTGGCCCTAGAGGATGGATCTGGGCCAGCACCACAGTATCCACGACAAAAGTCAGCACAGACACCGTGCTCTAAATCCAGGGGTCCTTCTGTGGCATTTGGGAGTCACTATTTTGTTGTGTTTTTAATCTTTTATTTTGCGATAATTGTAGATTCACATGCAATTGTAAGAAAAAATATAGTGAGGTCCCACTACCGTTTACCCAGTTTCCCCCAATGGTAGTATCTTGCAAAACTATAGTATAAGCACAGTATCACAACCAGGATACTGACAAGAGGGTCAAGATACAATCAAATCCAGGATTCTTCATGTTGCCCCCGCTAAAGGTCACATCCACTTCCCTTTACCCACCTCCCCCAAACTCTTGAAAAAACCCCTGATCTGTTCTCCATTTTTGTGACTTTTAGCACTTCAAGAATTTTGTATATACAGAATCATACGGTATGTAAACTTTGGGGATTTGGATATTTTTCTAATCATAATTCTCTGAAGATTCATCCAAATTGTTTGGCCTATCAATAGTTGGTTCTTTTTTTTTTTGCTGAGTAGTACATGATATGGATGCAATACAATTTAATTCTTCATTGAAAAATATCAAGTTGCTTCCAGTCTGAAGCTGTAACGAATGAAACTGCTAAAAATATATCTGTACAACTTTTATGTGTGAACATAGTTTTCGTTTCTCTGGAATAAATGTGCCTCCACAGTTGTAACGGCTGAGTTGGATGGTAGATGCTTGTTTAGTTTTTAAAGAAACTGCCAAACTGTTTCCGAGAGTGACCGTACCATTTTATATTCCCACCGGCAATGTATGAGGAATTCAGTTTCTTGCATTCTCATGAGCATTTGGTATTCTATTTTTAAATTTTAGTTCTTCTGATGTGTGTATCTTAATTTTTTAATTTGCATTTCCCTAATACCTAATGGTGTTGAACATCCTTTCATTTGCTTGTTTACATCTTTACATCCTCTTGGATGAAATATCTCTTCATGTCTTTTGCTCATTTTCTAACTGGATTATGTTTTCTTTTTTTACTGTTGAATGTTAGTATTTGTATATTTAGACACTAGTCCTTTGTGAATATGTGGCTTGCAAATATCTTTTCCCAATAGGTAGATTGTTCCCAGTGTTAAGAGGATTCGGGTTTTTGCCATTAACTAAGATGTTACCTGGGGGATATTAGTAGATGTAGATACTCCACGAATTGAGGAAACCTTCTCTATACCAACTTTTTGAGTTTTTCTTTTTTTTCATGAGTATTAAGTTTTGCCAAATGCCTTTTCTGCATCTTTGATGCACACAGTAACATGCGAACATCACGTTTGCTCTCTCAGAAGGCTCAGCACTCTCCTAGTTTCTTTCATTTACTCAGCACATACTTATTGGGTGCCCTGTAGGACCAACAATAAATAAAAAGATGGTCTCTGCCCTCAAGCTTACCATCTAGTGAGGGAGACAGACAAGGAATTAGTTACAATATAATATTATAATGCCTTTCGAAGGATAAGCTCAGAGTACCACAGGCATGCAAAGGAAGGACTCTCAGCCCAGATGATTAGTGAAGGAGTGGGACAGCCCAAGGCAAGACAGTGAACACTCTTCAGACCAGATGGCATCTAAACTGGGTCTTGTGAAAGAAGGAGGGGCCAGTGAGAACACCTTTTAGAAGAGGGAGGGGGCTTCTGGCCCGGGGAGTGGCAGAGCTTGGCTCTGTTCGGAATGGTTGAGCTACAGGGTGAAAGTGAAAGTGGGTGAAGACGGAGGGGTAAATAGGTATGGTATCATGAGCAGGGAAGGCGTGAGGCCATCCTATAGTCTGTGCTCTGTTCCAAGTGCCCTGGGGAGCCATTGAGGGTTTTAGCAAGAGTGTGACAGAGACCCAATCAGATTTACATTTTAGAAAATTGGATATGGTAGTATGTTAGAGAGCAAAATGGACAGGGATGAAACTAGAGGTAGAGGGGCCAATTAGGAGCCTGTTGTTAGAATTCATCAGGTGAGAGATAAAAACTGCCTCAACCAGAGAGTGGCAGCAGGAATCAAGAAGGACTCTGGGGGAGGCAGCAGGAAAAGAGAATGGCCACAGGTAGCTCCCAAATTTCTAGTGTGGCGACCGGGTATATGATGTTAACACTCAGTGATATTGGAGACAGACTGGAGGGGAAGATAAGGAGTAATTCTGGATGCGTTCGTTTGAGCTCCCTATGTGACACCCAAGTGGACACTGATGTCCAGCTGCAAGTTGGACACTGAGGTCTAGAGCTCAAGAGTAAGAGGTGGAGATGTGGGAGTAAGTCTGAGTAGTACTGAATCCATGAGAGAGGAGGAGATCACCCTAAAAGAATGGGTAGAATGAGAGGCAAGAAGGCTGAGGAAGCAGACTTAAAGAAAGGGAACCCCAACTGTAACAAGAGTACCACAGAGAAGGGAGAAGACCGATTAAAAAATGATTTCACTGGGAGTTCCCTTCGTAGCTCTGTGGTTAAAGAAGCTGACTAGTATCCATAAGGATGGGGGTTCGATCACTGTCCTTGCTCAGTGGGTTAAGGATCTGGTGTTGCCGTGAGCTGTGGCGTAGGCCAGCAGGTACAGCACCAAATGGACCCCTAGCCTGGGAAAGTTTTCCTTCCTGTTAGTGTGATCTTCGTTGTTCTAGGCTTACAGACTACTAACGTTTGAGTCTTTTCTTCTCTTTTGACCCCAGAAGCTCTATTTGTAGTTCCCATGATTTTTTTTAATGCAACTCTAGATTTTCCTCCCAACCCCCACCCATTTACTCACTTTTCCTATCATTGCTACCTTCTAAAAAAGTGTTCCTTACCTAGATCACAACAACAGCCACCTTACTCTCTCTGTAGTCCCTGCCCCTAATATTCCAATCATTTTCCATTTATCCTTCTTAAAGAATTTTTCCAGAGTCACCTTGCAAGCTACATAATTATTAACGATGTACCCCCACTATCCACCCCCCAACCAACATTCACTTAACCCGAGTAGAAGATATTTTAAAGGTAAAATCTGCTCTTAAAAGACAAGTAATGTATTACTCAGAGCACAAGCTTTTTTTGAGCACTAAAGCACAGGTTTAGTTCCCAAGAAGACTGGGAACTTCTTAAAAGGGACAAAGGGACAAAGCAGATATAGCTGTGTAGGCTGTCATGTGTTTGTTTTTTAAATTACCGGGAGTTCCCATTGTGGCTCAGAAGAAACAAACCCGACTGGTATCCAAGAGGATGTGGGTTCGATCCCTGGCCTCACTCTGTGGGTTAAGGATCTGGCATTGCTGAGAGCTGTGGTGTAGGTCACAGACACGGCTCAGATCTCGCATTGCTGTGGCTGTGGTGTAGGCCGGCAGCTGTAGCTCTGATTCGAGCCCTAGCTTGGGAACTTCCATAGGCCACACCTGCAGCCATAAAAAGCAAAAAAAAAAATCTTACTTTATAGATGCACCTTAAATAACTGCTATCATGTGGCATGGCCCTTCCTGTGGTCGTTGACTCCTGCAATCAGCAGTTCCATAAAAGGCTAAACAGGTTTTTGAAAAGAACTATGTTCTTTTCATATTATGGTTATGGTTAGGTTCCAAAGACAATTTAGAAATGAAAGTAAATCTGTTGACAGAAAAATGGCTCAGGAATCAGGCATTTTCTTTTTCTTTTACAGCCGAGCCGAAAGTATCAGTTCAGAAGACAGTATGGAATTCCTTTTAGATGATGATATTTACTATGATCTGGTAACCAGATTTCTTTCTTCCTTTCTTTCCTTTCTTCCTGATCTAGTAACCAGATATCTTTTCCTTCCTTCCTTCCTCCCCCCCTTTTTTTTTCTTTTTACGGCTGCACCTGCACTATACGGAAGTTCCTGGGCCAGGGATCGAAGCGCCTCACCATAGCCACAGCAGCACTGGATCTGAGCCACATCTGTGACCTATGCTGTAGCTCGCAGTAATGCCAGGTCCTTAAACAACTGAGCGAGGCCAGGGATTGAACCTGCATCCCCACAAAGACAACATCGGGTCCTTAATCCGCTGAGTCACAATGCGAACTCCAATAACTTTCTTGATTTAAATATTGTGTTCGATGAAAAGTATAGACGTTCATTTCTTATTCTGAAATTAAAATATCCTATTCCAAATATTCCAAAACTTTCCAGAAGAAAGTATGATTTTGGTACTGTTCTCCAGTTACATAATATATAGTTCATCTTTGTCATCAATTTATGAAAATGCCATCAGACATTTTATAAGATGCTAACAATTTAGGGGATATATTTTAACACAATCTTCCTGTAAATATCATTTTCTGATTTCTTATCATTTTACTGGGGCTTGAAACATATTGGATAGCTGGACTTCCGAGATAAACTGACCTTCAACAAAACAGTCCTTTATAGCTAAGAGACTGATTTTGAGCTAATCCCACCCTAAATACAACTGCAGAAACTCAAAAGAAAAAAAAAAACGTAAGAACACCACCCATATATTATCTAACATACCTTATTACCCAAGTCATCTTTTTTTTTAATTATGGAAAAAAAATCACAGCCATCTGAACTGTTTTTAATGATCTCTAGAAGTTTTTCATCTTGAAAACCTGAAATTCTACGCCCACTGTAGAACTTCCCTATGCCCACACCCTCTAGCCCCTGGCATCCACTGTTCTACTTTCTCTCTTAGAGTTTGATTACATTACATACCTCATAAAAGTGGAATTATGCCATATGTCTTTTTGTAACTGGCTTAGTTTGCTTCATCTCAGGTCCTCTGGGTTCATCCATGCTGTAGCCTATGACAAGATTTCCTTTTTTAAGGCTGAATGGATGTAACCCATTTTCTTTATCCATCCATCCATCCTTTGATGGACATTCTGACTGCTTCCATCTCTTGGCTATGGCAAATATGATGAACACGGGTGTGCAAAGATCCAAGTCATCTTTCTAAAAATTGTATTTACTTAAAGTAATACAAACAAAATTTTGGAAAATCAACATCATTTAAAAAACGTGGGGAGAAAATGACCCCTACTTATCCTCCTGTCTTTCTCATTCTTTGATTCCTTCTCCTCTACTTTCCCTAGACCCATCTTTCCCTGTTTCCTCCTGCCCTTGCCTCCTCTTCTGCTCCATCCCTTCTTTTTTCTCTTTCCCTCACCCTCGTCTTATTTTTCTCCTTCTCTGGTAACCTTCATCTTCCCCCAACACCAAAAATGGTCTCTTCCTGAAGGCTATCTCTCACGTGGAAATAATAGGTTCCTTGGTCACACTCTGCCCACATCTCCTCACAAATAGAACAGTATTCCTTTACCCTGTTTTTTCCTAGGTAAGTCACATGTACATAAGTAGCATATTTTAAAGTGAATTATATCCTTCAATATTGATTGATTGATTAGGAGCCAGAACTTTATTTCAAAGAACCAGAAGAGTTACTTCAAGTCCTCATAGAGCTGGAAGAGCAGAATCTTACTTTGGTACAATATTCCCAAGATGTAGATGAGAATCTTGAAGATGTAAATAAAAGAGAAAGACTTATACAAGATAAAATGTAAGTCATTAAAAACAAACAGACTTATTCTGTGAACCTATTTCTAACCAGAGATGGAGTCTGACTCATTATGTATGGCCCTTTCTTGTGGTCTCTCTGGATTTAGGATGAGATTTTTATTAATAGTTTACAATGCAGAGTGTAAAAGGCAGAAGTATATTTACACAGAAAAGACTGGCTTTAGGTTAGTTTTAGTCACTACTTCCTTTCACTTGTCAAAATATTTCCTAGCTAGCAATAGACAATTTAAAAGATTTAAAATAACTGAAATGTCACCTACTGCAGTAATTTTTGTTCAATGTAGTTTTTATGATATCATCTGGCTAATTAAATCATACTTTGGATGATAATGCTAATAACTACACCTTCCTTAGCTGTGACTCTCAGCAAGTTTCTTTGTGATATAAATATATCATTTTTAATGTACATATCAATCCAGCAGAGCTATTATTCCTTTCTGTTGGAAAGGAAGCTGGATTCGATGACTCAGAAAACTCCTTCCTACTCTAAAGCTGTATATTATTAAAATTTTAGAAAATAGCTTAAATTTGCAGAAAATAGATCTTTATACCTAACTCATCATAAAAATGTGTAGAACCTTTTTGGGAAGAGTTTTCTGGACCAGAAGATGGCCATCTTTTAAAATAGTAAGTCAAATTACATTGAACTTTGGAACAAGTTAACTTGTTCAGAAGGTAAAAACCTAAAAGCATAATCTTACAGCCACCCAATACGACTATTAGAACATTTTAATCCTTATCTCCTCTCTCTCAATCCTCAGTGTATTGTGCCCCACCCTGACAATATGATTTGGGGAGGATGGGGTAGGTATGGTTGGGTGTGAGAAAGGGGATCTGTGTCAGACTCTGTCTCTAGAAGATCTATATCAGAATTTCTAAGTGAAGAGTCAGAAGTCTCTACTTTTCCTAGTGGCTCCCCAGATATTCTCATCATCAGCCAGGTTTGAGAACAGTGATATAATAGGTCATAGCACAAGTAGGGTTCCTGACACCTCAGCTCTGCGGCTCTATATTTGGGGGGCTGGGGGAACCATAAAAGTAGGAGGGGTAAAAAGATGTCTCCTGATAAAAATTAAAATGCATTTGTGCATTTATTTTTCTCATTTTAACTGAAAAGTTGTGTGTACTTGGTCAATGTCTTATATAAACTTTGGCATGCTATACTTAAGATGTTGACACATGACCTGGAGGGAGTGTTGAAGTTCCTGACTGAAGGCTTATTTTACTAAACCACAAATTACAGACAAAATTCTCTTTCTTTTTCAACAGAAATAGCAGCATAGAGTTTCTTCTGGAGCACAAAGAAATGCTTAAGGCCAGCTGTTTAAGAGAAGAGGAAAAAGCAGCAGAACTGGAATTAAGGTCCAGGCTATTTAGTTTTGGAGAATTTAATTCAGATACTCAGGTAATCACCCTTTGCCTACACTAATTTTATTTTGGCTCACGATAGTAATTTGCATTCCCTGTTTATTGGGGAAAAAAAAAAAAGCACAAGTCCCAGGTTGATTACAGAGGCAGAAAACCAGCCTGGAATTACCTTATCAGTATGTAATAGCTAACTTACACAGTGGATAGAAAGCACTCAAATTGGCATCAGAGTTCTCTTAAAATGTTACAAAATATAATGCCAAGATTCTCCTCTATAAATATATCTTTTAGTCAATATTCCTATTACTACACATATGAAATTGTTCACTGCCTATAATCATTTTGGTATTAATTTGAGAAGCAAATAATTACCAAAGGAAGCACTCAATCAGCACTGGATAGAAAATCTTCTCAAACTGAGCCTGTAATGGATTGTGGCCTCCTGGGGGCCTGCATAGATCCATTACCAGAGTAACTGTGACATGCACTGGCGTGCTTATCTGATTCACATGCTGGTCTCTCCCAGCTGGACGTAAACCCCAGAGCAGGGATTGTCTTACCCTTTCTATTACCTGAGTTTAGTGTCCTTATAAAGTAGGTGCTCAATAAATGTTTGTTGAATGAATGATTAGGTTAGTTTTAAGACTCAAATTCCAGCTAACATTGGTTTCCTTGTAAATCTCAAATGAAATAAAAATTAAAAACTCATTATGAAGCTAATATCGCATTTATGGTTATGAATTTAATTTTCAAGTGATGAACTTGATTTTCAAACAGACATAGGTTTAGAACTCTATCAGAATATGGAGGTGGGCAGGGTTACAAAACGCAAAACTATGGCTCCTTCATAACACACATTTCTTAGATGGGACAGCACCTGGAGTTAGGAGGCGGTGGGGTCATATATTATACTAGAGCAGGAAGTATGATGACAGCCACCTTTCAGTTTTTCAAAGCTGTTATTTTAACCATGTTCTTTAAAAATGTGGTAAAATATACATAAAATTTACCATTTAACCATTTTAAGTGACCATTTTAGTGGCATTAAGTATATTTGCAATATTGCATAACCATCATCAATTTCCAGAACCTTTCCATCATCCTAAATAAAAACTGTTCACATTAGTTATTCACCATTCCCCCATCTTTCAGCTTCTAGTAACCTCTGTTCTACCTTCCATCTCTATAAATGTGCTTATTTTAGGTACCTCATATAGATGGAATTATAATACCTGGGCTTTTGTATCTGGCTTCTTTCACTCAGCATGTTTTCAGAAGGTTCATCCATGTTGTAGCATGCGTCAGAATTTCATTCCTTTTTATGCTTAAGAAATAGTCCACTGTATTTTTACACCACACTTTATTCCTCTGTGGACACCTGCATTGTTTCCACCCTTCAATTTTATTTTAAATAATCCTGAAGCTGATTAACATGAAAAATGTCAGGTAAATATCAGTGGTGTCTCCCCAAGCCACTTTCATCGAAATTTAGGAAGATTACCAAAAAAAAAAAAAAGTGGCATTTCAACTTTGAGGCAACCAGATCCCTAAATGGAGAAGATAGAATTGACTGAAAATTACTTTTTAAAAGACTATGATACTTTGCTTGCAAGTATGATTTTAGCATTTGTATATTATACACTCTGGGAAACATGGACTAATAATTCATAGTGTCTTCTAGAGATGGGAAATACTGGGGCAGAGAAGAGGAAGCAGAGCAGGAAAACTGACAGGAGAAAAGTATTCTAAGAATTTTCCTACCTACCCACTCCCATTCTTTTCATATACTAAAATGCACAAAATGTAATCCTTTATCAGCAAATAAGCATAGTTGTGCCCAATACTGATATTCATAAATCATAGGTATGCTCTGGTGCTATATCTAGAAAATGAATATTTTATTCTTTCAAAACACTCTTAACTGTACTTAACCCCCTAAAAATATTTTTCCTTGATTCAACATTTTACTTTTAAAATACCATTTAAAATTCAACTATAATGTAATACTGGAAAGTACACAAATCATAAGTTTATCTCTCAAGGAATCTCCTCAAGATGAATACACCACATACCACCCCCAGAAGCCTCCCACATGCCCCTTCCCGTATCTACCACACACCCAAGAAAACCACTCTCTCCCACCATCAATTAGCTTTCATGTTTTTAAACTTATATATGGAGTTTCCACTGTGGTACAGTGGAAATGAATCCGACTAGTATCCATGAGGACTCAGGTTCAATCCCTGGCCTCGCTCAATGGGATATGGATCTGGTGTTGCCGTGAGCTGTGGTGTAGGTCTCAGACTCAGGTCCGATCTGGTGTTACTACGGCTGTGGTGTAGGTCAGCAGCAGTAGCTCCAATTCAACCCCTAGCCTGGGAACTTCCATATGCTGCCGGTGTGGCCCTAAAAAAAAAAAAAAAACTATAAACTTTATATAAATGGAATCATGTAATATGCCTAACTTGACTGATTTCTTTCTCTCAACATGATGTTCATGAGATTCACACATATTGTTTGTTCACTGAACGTTAAAAAGAACGTAAGCTATTCCACTGTTCAGTCTGCAGAATGTCCCCATCTCTGGTTTTACTGTTCTTTGGCACAGGGAAGTGGATCAGGTTCAGTTGGAGAGTTGTTAGCACTCAGAAGAATGTGACATGGATTAAAGTTACAGAATCCTTGAGTTGGAAGGGACTTTAAAGGTCATTTACACATCTCTCCCTTTCCAGATCCAGTTTTGATACAGCTATTGCTCCTAAACATGGCCCATTCACTGCTGAAAGCATCTGAAGTACTTATCCAGTGTTCAGTCTTCCATAATCCTGTCCCACTACACAGCACAAAGCAGCAGTTCCTCCCACTTCTTGCAGCCTCTCCTGGTGGCCCTTCTGAGGTGTTCTGGGCTGGGCCCGCCCCCTGGTGGCAGCTCCAGGGATGGGACTGACATTTCCCTGTCATGGGTAGGCCTGTGCCTTGAACTCCCTTTTTCCTTGTTCTTCTGCTTAATTGGTCCAGGCTCTCAATCTTTTTCATACATGAGTATTTTCTTTAACCTCATTCCCCAATCCTATTTCCTACACTGTTCTTAGCTAGTTATCTTAAGATATCTCTCCTTGTCTTTACCTCTCTTGCTTGACAACAGGAACTTAAAAAGGAAACAAGACATTCTGAAAGGTAGCTGCCATTCATCTCTAAAGCTCTTTCTAAGTGTTCAAGAGGTCTCCTCCAAAAACTTCCATCAACTACTAATCACTCACATATTAAAGATATTTTCTCAGAATATATCTATATATATATCTATATATATATCTATATCGTCTTTTGTCTTTTTAGGGCTGCACCCGCAGCATATGGAGGTTCCCAGGCTAGGGGTCCAATCAGAGCTGTAGCTGTTGGCCTAAGTCACAGCCATAGCAACACCAGATCTGAGCTGCATCTGCGACCTATACCACAGCTCATGGCAACACTGGATCATTAACCCACTGAGCGAGGCCAGGGATTGAACCCACAACCTCATGGATCCCAGTTGGATTCGTTTCTGCTGCGCCACGATGGGAACTCCACTCTGAATATATTTTTAATGACTCACACTGCACTAATTTTTTTCAAATCGAATGTATATTTTAGCCCCTTGATTAGTTAACATTTCCTTTTCCTTTCATATTTTCTGTATATCTAAAGTTTCTAAAAGGAATGTGTTATTAATATAATAAGGAAAATGTTATTTAGAAAGAGAAGAAAGCTTTATGGCAAATAGAACTTTCCTTTTTTTACCTTTTCCTTTTATATTATTTTGTATTTCTCCAAATTTTCTACAAGAAGCATGTTTTTAAATTTAAATAGAAAATACAGTGTTACTTAGGAGAAAAAAGTGGGGACTTTACGGTAAATAGGGCCATCAGAAAGCTTGTTAAACTAGGAGGTGGGAAGGACAAGCTATTTGAAGTAAACTATTGGTTACAGATCTTTTCTTGTAATTAAGTGCTGGTGGCTCTGTAAGGAATTTGTCAGGAGGGGTTTCCCACAGCTCTTGGAGCCACATCTGTCTTGAGTATTATTTGTCCTTGGCTTTATGGTGATTCTCATCTTCTTGAGCAGAAGCAGGCATGGGGGCAGGATGCTACCAGGAGAGCGATTTACTTTGCCCAGCAGTTTATTGAGATCCTTTTATCTGCGAATGCCGGGTACACACTGGAGAAAGAGAGTTTTCTTATGGTCCCGAAACATGTTATCTACAAGCTCGAGCATCTCTACCAACAGTTAAAACGGCGCAGTGGCCAGGTACAGGGATCATCAAGGTTTGGCCTAAGCCAATGGCTTCCCAATGGAGAGAATCAAACTCCTCAAAAGGTTTTATAAGCCTGCCTGGTGATCTGTTTGCTTCTAACTTTTTTTTTTTTCTGAGAGAATGTATTCATTTATTCAGCAAACATTTATTAAGTGCACTCTTACATGCAAGGCACTGCTTGAGATAGAAGTGTAAATATAAGGAATTGCTCCTGCCTTCCAGGTGCTTACAGTCTAGAAGAGGAGATAAGGCCTGAATGCAAGTAATTATCATATGGGATTATAGTTTTAGCAATTAAGAGTAGTTCAGTGCAAAAAAAGGGAGTTCACACACTGCACTGCTAGGAAGTGCACTAGGAAGGGGCAAAAAAAAAGGATTTAAATTATTTATGTTATTTCTACTTGAATGGGAATCAGATATATAAAAACATTCAAGCATAAAGGTGGTCTGTCCTATTAAATTACTTTTTATATCTAGACTGAAAGATTTAAAAAAAAATAATCCAAGGTATTACTATAGTAATGATCTGACTATAAATTATGACGTAAATTCACTGCTGCATTTTCTCAGTTCTATGTTGTATTAAAACTTTTCTTTCAAAAAAGGAAATATTTAGTAGCAACTAAAAGCCTCTTCATTATAATAAATTTTATATTTATTGAATGAACAAGCAAATAGTAATGAAATTTTATGTTTTCTGCTCTCTTTTTCTTATCAATCTCAGGAAAAACTGATAGACTCTCTTAGTAAAAAAATTAATCAAGTATACAGAGTCTGCATTGGAGATGCTGAGGTTGGCAGCCTCAACCCAATTCAAAAGCTGGTAAAAGTAGAGTCTCGCCTGGTGGAACTGAGTGATCTCATCGAATCCATTCCCAAAGAAAATGTGGAAGCAGTTGAGAGGATGAAACAGAAAGAACGACGGCAAAAGTACTGTCATTGTCTTAAGATATAAATGTAGTGAAAGTTGTTTGTGCTTGGATTCCACATAGAGCAAGTCTCTGTTATATGGCAAGTCTCTATTATACGCCATATATAGAGACCCAGTGGAACCAAATGCAGCCCTGCCCTCCTCATAAAGCTATTATTTAGTGTGGAGACGTACTCATCAGTATTCTTATGGAATAAATATGTCATTATCAATGGTAAAATGAGCACTGTGAAGGAAAGAATTCACCAGGGGCAGATGCCAGTTTCGGATGGGCAAGCGGTCTTAGCCTGAAATAAGTGAATATTCAGAATGAATATTCACTGCTTATATGAAAATTTTTGAAGAGCTGTCATGGGGAAGGAGAACAGCGCTTGTGACGAAGGGCTCTCAATATAGAATTAAGGGCCCTTCAATGGAAACCTGTAGGGAGACTGAATGTGTGAAAGAGTTGTTTGAAAGTTAAGAGCCATGTAATGAGGGTTTTCCTCAGTTCCTAACTGCCAATACTTATATACATAGCATTTACTCATTAACTCATTTAACCTCAAGACAATTTTATGAGGATTATCATGCCTGGAACACACACTACCACCTTCACCCCCACGCCTCCCAGCCATGTCCCCACATCTTTGTCCAGCTTCGGACCTTAGAGGAGTATGTACTGATTTACATATTTCCATACTGAGTTAAGTAAGGATTTTATGTACATACTACCTTTGAGGCAATAATCATTGTAATATTCCTAGTATAATGCAGCATGTCAAGAATGCTTATACGTGGAATAATGTTTATGTTAGAGATCTGGGTAGGTTTTATTTCTTTCAAAATGGTAATATACACTTTCTTCCCATTTCAACAAAAACAGGATTTGTTATTACGTATTTATTTGAATATTTAAAACTCGTAATTATGGGTGCAGCAATATTTTCATTTAGTCTTAAAGGAGACCTTAAAATATTTAGATAATTCTTCACCAAATAATAATGGTGTAGGTCTTTTTCACTTTCTGTGACTTATAATTAGAATAATGTCTTCCCCTCTTGACAGGCTACGTGAAGAGAAAATGAGAGAAAAACAAAAACACCAGGAGGAAAGGCTAAAAGTTGCTCTGGAAAGGGCAGTAGCACAACCAAAGAAAAAGAAGGTTTGTGTCTTGTTAATTATAGGTCCTGGAGTTCCCATAGTGGCACAGCGGTTAACAAGTCGAACTAGGAACCATGAGGTTGCAGGTTTGGGTTCGATCCCTGGCCTTGCTTAGTGGGTTAACGATCCAGCGTTGCCATGAGCTGTGGTGTAGGTTGCAGACGTGGCTCGGATTTGGTGTTGCTGTGGCTGTGGCGTAGGCCAGCTCCCTAGCCTGGGAACCTCCATATGCTACGGGTGCAGCCCTAAAAAAAAAAAAAAAAAAAATGTAATAGGTCCAGCTACATCAAATGTGTGAGGGTCTCTGTGGTGTAAAAACAAAACACCTAATTCACCTAATTTATCCAGGTTAAAATTTCAGGAAGATTGCTGATAGCTTCAACTGCTCTCTCTTTGGTGCCTTGCTACTTTTCAAATTACTGGCTCTACACTTCTCCATTAGACTCACTTTTTAGTAAAAGAAACCTCTCTAATCTTTTTCTTTAGCTCCAGGTGCATGATACTAGGGAACTAAAAAAATAATAGCAAGTGAATTATATATAACTGGGTTTTCTAATCCTCACTGTAAAAATCATGACATTTATGGTTGAAACTAAAATAATTTACTCAGAGTCACATCAGCTTTAGCAGCAGAATCTAATCAGAAGCCAAGGCTTTTCATGCTTCATGACTACCTGGTCACTAAGAGGTTTGGGACTGGCAGTCACTGAATGCATGTGGTCCTTGACTCCTGGGTGTGAAGGGTCTTTTGTTTCTATATGCCACTCTCCCTCCTCTGAGTTCGAGTCTGAAATATAGTCCAGGAAAGAGATTTCATAGTTAACCTGCAAAGCTAGTGTGGACATTGATTTTTACCAGTTATAGCCACCCTATAGTGAATGCTTATTGTGCACCTCACAATCAGCCTTTAAGGTAAAGCACTTAAAGTTCTGAAGTATGGTAATTGTTATTATGAACTATGTCAAAAAGTGATTAATTTTATTTAAATAAGCATTTCATCTTTAAAAAGGTTGATACTTTTCTAGTTCAACTCTACCTATGAAAACCTGACTTGTACTCTTCTCCCAAGAGAGAATTAACCACTTAATCACCCTGCTACATGTATATACTGTTATTTGCTAAGCCCAACAAATTAAAGTGATTATTTTTTAGCATAGCCATCTTTCCTTCTAGACCAGGAATGCATTTTATTAACTTTGTATTCCCAATGCCTGGCACATAGTGGACACTCAACAGAAATTAATAACAAAGGTTATCAAAGGAGATCATTGATGAAAAAAAAATCTGACATTAGAAAAGGGATTCAAGGATTCTAGGCTTCTAAGGAAATTTCTGTTGTTATACTGAGGGGGAAGATTGCTATGGCTATTTAGTTCCCTGGAGCCAGGAATGTCAAATGTTCTGCAATGCAGCGGACAGTCACACCCAGGGTTGGTGCCCTTTTTAAGACACAATGGAGGAGTTCCCGTCGTGGCGCAGTGGTTAACGAATCCGACTAGGAACCATGAGGTTGCGGATTCAATCCCTGCCCTTGCTCAGTGGGTTAATGATCCGGCGTTGCCGTGAGCTGTGGTGTAGGTTGCAGACGCGGCTCGGATCCTGCGTTGCTGTGGCTGTGGTGTAGGCCAGTGGCTACAGCTCCGATTAGACCCCTAGCCTAGGAACCTCCACATGCCGCAAGTGCAGCCCTAAAATGACAAAAAGGCAAAAAAAATAAAAATAAAATAAAATAAATGCATGTTACTAAGTGAAAGAAGCCTATCTCAAAAGGATACCTACTGTATGATTCCAACTCTATGATAGTCTAAAAAAAAAAAGAAAAAAAAGACAAAAAAAAAAGACACAATGGAGATGTTCCATCAAATTTCATGTCTAATAAAATGTCACAGTTTTCTTATCCATTTAATTTACACAAACTCAGATACAAAGGGGAAAAAAAATACAAAAAAATAAAAGGAGGGAAAAAAGAATGAGATAAAAATTAGTATGATATACCCGAGTGTGATATTCTAAGCCCCAGAGAGAATGAGCAGGTATGAATCAGGGTATCCCTAAGCCTGTCCTGGTAGGAACACCTCCAAGAGCCACTAGGATTATTAGTGCTTAAGAAGATAGTATGTGGTTTTCTCAAGTTTTTGTTTAACAGGATTTTTTAATTCCAGTCAACCAGCGCTTAGCAGAGGAAAGTGATCTCTTCTAACCAATGAAGGAGAAACCAGCTATGGTACTTACTGAGAAATGAAGTGCTAGCTTCAAACATGGTGCTTTTCGAGGCTTACTGCATCTGAAACATAAGCCATTTGATGACCTACCTAAATCCTCCCACTTCCCTGTAACACCTAACTGATCTGTGTTCTGCATACTATGGTGCTCCATTTGTTACTTAACTCTGCTTACAATGGATGTTCATTAGGTTATCAATCCCTTTGTAACTGTGATTATTTACTATTACTATTTTAAATCTTATTATTCTTTGCAGATATCAGGTTAATATTAGTATTTTAGTTATACCTCAATAGAAAATGGTTACGTGAAGAGTATTAAGTATTTTTTCTTTTGTTTCAGCTGGGAAGACGACTTGTCTATCGCTCAAAACCTCCATCTGCTAACAAACATGAACTATTTTTAGTCAAGGATACAAGAACAAAATCACCGGAAGAAGAATACTTTTTCACTTGAATAGGAACAGTAAGACATTTATCATCAGAACACTTTAGGCATATTTTATAGATTTTGCTTTTCAATAATGGGAATATTCTGCCCCATATGCAGGCCTAATCAATTTTGGAAAGAGAGACCCTTACCTTAAAAGGCCCTTAGGATTGGAAATGGGAGTTATTTTCTTTTGCTGAAAACTTTTATTATCCACATCGTAACCATTATTATATATAGCTAAACATTTTTAACTATACTTTCTATTGTCCCAGTTGGGGATACACATGCAAAGTTACTTTTCTGATATATATGGTGAATGACCATTAAGTGTAATAATGGCATTCTCTGACATGCGATTTGAAATAATCTTATTTTTTTCCAACCAGTCCCAGGAAAGTTCACAGTGTAGATTTTATCACTGTGGAGTACACATTTTAACAAAGCACAACTCTGAAACACCGGTTTTGAGGAGTTTAACACCTACAGGAAAACCACTAGATTATGTTCTCTGAACACAACTATAGGACTGATTTTTAATTCACATTAAGGAGTTCTGTCCAGAAAACCTGGTTCACTTACATGAAGAAACCATATGCCTTCAGACTAAATGTCAGTTCACAATTTCTTTTGTGTTCTGTATTCAATCATTTTAATTTTCAGGTGATGTTTCAATTTTAGCTGGCATATGTACATCATTTAGCTTAACTGGTAGAGAATTAACATGTAATTTACTGACTACTAAACTATATTAATTCTAAGAAAATATTTAATTTAGTTATGTCAAAAATGGCTCAAAATTAACTTTAGAAGAAACAGTTGCTTTTAAAAGGTCTCAGAAAATATAAAATTACAAGAAAAGGGCTGAAATTCACCTATATGAACAGTTATAAAGCATATAAATAAATTTCCCTAAAGCTTTGGGTTTATATGAAAATCAGCTTCAATAATGCTGGGTGGCTTTTACAGCATGAGTTCTGTGAATAATCTTTCAACTGTTTCAACATTTGAGCTCGCATGTAAATATCTGAATATGAATAGCTCAGAATCAAAATGAAAAACAAACACATCTTTATTGTCTACAAATATATATAAAAAAAATTCCCCCCCAAAAGATGCTATTCTCTCATTTCCCCATCTTCTTCTTCTTCTTCAACACCCCTGATATAAAGGACATTATTACACCTGTAAACAGAAAAATAGTCCATTTTGTTGTTCCAACCAGAAACCATATAAGATCTGAATTATTATTATTGTTTTTTATTACAAATATGTGAATGCTAAAATTATAATATACCATTCTCTTTTTAAAATATTTACCTCTGATTTGTTAAAAAAAAAAAAAAGCATAAGCACTCATATTTTTACCATGAGGTTGTTGTAAAAGTGTCTACAATCTCCCCAGGGGAATAATGACTAGAATTTGGAAGTATGAAACTAGTTCTAGAAAATAAGTATAATACTTATCTCTAACAACAGCCAGACTCATCTAAAATTCAAAACTGAAACCACTGAAAAAGATACAGTAAGAGCTAGAAAGTTTAGTATCACACTAGAAAAATCTTAAGAATGAACAGCTCCAAAATATGTCAATCTGCCTTGGCAAGTTTAACAATTTCAAGACACCTGATGTCTAGTTATAGAATATTATGTTAATTTAATAGTGATTTTAAAAAAAGTAATTCTGAGACTTGGACACTAGTTAATTTACTTGAACAGGTATTTCTAATGCTCACCAGTAACTCCTTATATATACTACTACTGTTTTGTTACCTTATTAAAACTTCACCCAGATGTCCAGACAATGCTCCATCTATGTATTCTTCTGTGTTTGCAAGCTTTAAATAAAAAGAAAATGTATTAGTGTAATTAAACAAGAGAAAAACAGTATTACACACCTAATATTGGTGAGAGACCTTAATTAACTAAGCTCTTTTGATACCAACAGCTCACATTTATCTATAACAATTAGAAGATTAGCCTTCTACTACTGTAGTACTTTTTGGTTTCATATAAACATTCATTAATGAGAACAATGATGGGTGTACAACTAATATAATAAAGTTCATTTCAACACAATTTTTAAAATCTCTTAGTAAAGTACTATTTCTTTCTATTAAACATTAAAATGTGTCAAGGAAGACAGCCTCCAATTTATAAGCCATGAATAATTCAGTTCTAAAGAACTAGATATTAACTTTTCTCAGAGTAAGAGCATTATATCATTTGAGGAACCCAATGGGTACAAAATCTATGGCTAAAATACCAAATACTTTTATATTAGTCAACAACCAAACCAAAGAACTGAATAAAGATTTTGAATTATATGCTAACAAACAGGAAAAAAAAAAAACAGTTAAGAGGAGGTTAAATTAATTAGGAGTGACCTTTATAGTTACTTCATTTATTTCTATTATTTCTAATTTTACATCAAAATGTTTAGCTTCTCTTCTATGTAAAGGTAATAAACTTGTAATTAAAAAAAAATTACAATCAGTGCTACTTGGACTCACAAAAGAAATGAACAGAAGAGAAATGAAAGAAGGAAGTTTCCTTCATTAACTAGGAAAGTAGGCAAAGGGAAAGAAAAATAAGGCTTAGACAGGATGCAAGATAAGGCACTTAAAACACAGTAATGAATTAATGATGCTACTGGATATTATTCCTTCTCTTATAGTGAAAAGTAACCTTTTATACTCAGAGGATTTGGCTTTGTCTGAAATTGTCAACAATTAGTTTTGTATGTAATAGCTCTTAGAAATTATGTATTAATATCAACTTTTTTTTAAAAAAGTGATTATTTCTGGAAGATGTTCACTAACATTTAAGTGGTTTCTAAATCATACAACAATGCTCCAAAGGCCTTCTACCACATTTTTAAAGTTGAACTATAGTTGATTTACAATTGTGTTAGTTTCAGGCATACAGCAAAGTGATTCAGTTATACATACACTTTTCAGATTCTTTTCCATTATAGGTTGTTACAAGATACTGAGTACAGTTCCCCCTGCTATACGGTAGGTCCCTGTTTATCTATTTTTATATACAATAGTGTGCATCTGTTAATCCCAAGGACTAATTTATCCCTCCCCCCTTCCCCTTTGGTAATCAGAAGTTTCTTTTTTTTTTCTCTTTTGTCTTTTTAGGCCCCACCTGAGGCATATGGAAGTTCCCAGGCTAGCGGTCAAATCGGAGCTGCAGCCACCAGCCTACACCACAGCTCATGGCAACACCAGATCCTTAATCCACTGAGCGGGGCCAGGGATCGAACCTGCATCCTCATGGATACTAGTCAGGTTCATTACTGCTGAGCCAGGACGCGAACTCCAGAAATTTATTTTCTACGTCTGTAAGTCTGATTCTCTTTGTAAATCAGTTTATCTGTATTATTTTTCAGTTTCTACATTTAAGTGATAACATATTTGTCTCTCTGACTTACTTCACTAAGTATGATAATCTCTAGGTCCATCCATGTTGCTGCAAATGGCATTATTTCATTCTTTTTAACAGCTGAGTAATATCCTACTGAAGATGTGGTATTCTTTATTCCTTCCTTTTAAAAAGTGTACAAGTCTGTGGTTGTTTGTATATTCATAAAGTTGTTTGATTATCACCACTATCTGGAGCATTTTCAGTATAATGCTCGAAGTCAGTATAATGTTCAAATCTTTCTATGGCTTTGATATATGATTCCTGCTTAGGGAATTTTCCAGGCCAAAATCACATTCTATAAGAACTTTTGGAACCTAAGCATCATCTATACAGGTGATAAACTCTTAAATTAAGAAACTCTCAGCTTTGAGCCTACAAGTGCTCCCGATAATACTCTGCCTACAAGCACTAACAGTATGGAATATCTGGAGTCACAATTGGATTGACCACCTATGTAGGTACCCTTTAAAATTCATTCATCAGCCATTAATCAGTCACACTTCAGGAAAATATAACGTCAAACTCTTTCCTCAAAAGCCTGGCTGGAAGCTACTAGAATTAAGCAACAAAAAACCCAAACACCCCAATTTTATAATGAGAGAAGGACATGAAGGTTATTTCTCCAAAGATATGCAAATGACCAATAAAAAGGTTTTAATATCAATAATCATTAAGGAAATGCCAATTGAAACAATGAGATACCACTTCACACTCATTAGGATTACTTACAAATTAAAAAACAAAACATAACAAGTGTCAGGACATCAAAAAATTGGATCCCTTGTACATTGCCGGTGGAAAACAGTTTGGCAGTTCCTCAAAAAATTAAACAAAGAATTACTGTATGATCCAGAAATTCCACTTCTGGATACAAACCCAAAAGAAATGAAAGCAGAGGAGTTCCCATTGTGGCTAGGTGGAATCGAATCTGACTAGCTCCATTAGGACACAAGTTTGATCCCTGGACTTACTCAGTGGGTTAAGGTTCCAGTGTTATTGTGAGCTGTGGTGAGGTCATAGATGCGGCTCAGATCTAGTGTTGCTGTGGCTGTGGTGTAGGCCGGCAGCTTTAGCTCCGATTTGACCCATAGACTGGGAACCTCCATGTGCCATGAGTGTGGCCCTAAAAACGAAAGAAAAAAAAAGATGAAAAGTTTCTCTCTGACCTAAGTGCTAGGAAAAGTTTTGCTTTCCCCATAAACCATTATATTTTTCTTATGGCACTGTCAATCAAATGTCACCAAATCTGTGACAATTTTTGTTTAATATGTTTCATACAAAATTCACTGAAGTTATAACATCTTCTTCAGCCTTGACTTGACCCCTGAATTTTGCTTTATGTTTGTCAATTAATTATATCCCTATAAGTCACACTAAACCTTTGAGAAGTAACATGAAGGTAAATAAATACAATTTAATGATCTTCATAACTCTTCAGCTTACCTGCATGTTCATATAGCCATCTACAGACACCAGATAGCCTTTGTATTCCATTCCCCACTTAAGTTTCACCATTACTGGCTTTCCTGTTAATCCATTGAGGAAAGGTTTGGGATTGAGGGGCAAACTCTGCACAAAAAACAAAAAAAGAACCCAAGTGAATAATTTTCTTTAGCTCGGTTTCTATTTCCGACTCTCTTTTTCTGCCAAATTACCAATTTGTTATGGTATCCAAATGAAGGAAAACTCTTGACTCCCTCTCACTTTAGTACATAATTTTCACTTTTATTTAAGAACATCAGAGAAAGTTAAATACCCAGTTAGCCAATTTCATCAACCCATCAAGACTTAAAAGTATTCATTATTCACTTAAAAAACATTCAATAGCTCCGTTCGGAAGATATAAAGAAACAAAGGAAAAGGCAGTGAAAAAAATTTTAAAAAGGCAGATGATAGTCCCTGTCCTTAAGAGGCCCACAGTGGGAGCGGAAGGGTCAAAACATACACGAATAGACAATTACTTTGTAATTTAGCAAGAGGAGAATGCTACTACATGGTACCAAACAATCCAGTGTTAAGAGAAATGGAAGAGTTGCCTGAAGTAAGTAATGCCTCTGCTTTAAAGGATGAGAGAGATTTCCAGAAGAAAAGGGGCTGTTCTAGGCAGAGGAAGCTACTGATGCAAAAGGAGGGAAGAATGAATCAACAGGTTGATCTCAGGGACATATAAGTTAGTTTTGTATGAGGCTACAGAGGAGGCAGGGGCAGATCATAATTGAGTCTCTCACTATGACTTCTAGGAGGTAGGCCTGGGTCTTGTTTGACTTAGCAGTGTCTCCTACATATAGGCAATCAATCACTTAATGTCTGTTTACTCAGCAAATGCAACAGTATCTCCAATGAATTCAAATTTTTCCCCCTTCATCTGTTCACCCATCAGCCCAAAGAAAGAAAAGAACCAAGAAACTTGGCCACTAAACCCCTCTAGGATAAGCATATTCAGAGTGATCTCAGATAGGTCTATAGTCTTCACTCTTCTCTTTCTCCAATTTATTAGCCACACGGCAAGTATTATTTTTTATCATATCATATATCTGCCTAAAATGCTTTGATGGCTTTCCAAAGTACACTCGGAGTAGAATCCAGACCTCCTAAAACTGCCTAATACTTGCCCAACCCTGTCTTAGAATCACTGTCCTTGCAAGCGGCTGTGGCTTTCTCTCAATTCCTCCAACTGGTCAAGCTTTCTTTTCGGGCTCAGAGTCTATGCCCATGTTCCCTGAGCTTGGTGTATACTCTTCCTCCTGCTCTTCGAGGGCCTGTATTTCATACTGCTTAAGTTTCAGGTTAAATCCTTCTCCCTGGGATGTCATCCCTAAACACTCATCTAACGTACCATGGCGCCCCCTCATAGCATCCTGTTTGCTTCCTCCTTACCACTAGTTTCATCTGAAATTACATATTTGTTGTTATTTGATCAATGTCTCTCTCACACACACACCGACTTAAATTAAACTGGAGCAGGGTCCGCACCAGTACCTTTCGCCCTATATTCCTAAGCACCTAGAACACACCCGACAGGTAGCAGGCGCTCAGTAAACACTTGCTAAGCGAACAAATGAATGCTCAGAGCCCGGACTCAGTATTCCAAAGGGTTGCAGGGCTTCCCAGCATCACCCGACAAAAGCGGATTTTGGAGCTTTGTAAGTTGTACGTGAAAAACCGCTTCATCGTTACTTCAACTCTGTAGTCCCAGGGAGCAAGGGCAGCTCAGGTTCACATTCAAACGAAGAAGGGGGGGAGGGGAGAGCATTAGGAGGGCGCCCCTTAGACACTCAGAGCAGGGGAAAAGGGGCTGGCCCCCGGACGCGCGCGGCCTCACGCGGATGAATGGGAAACGCGCGAAGGCCCAGCGACGCTGATCACCTGCCCTCCCGCTCTCTCTCTCCCACACGGGCAGCTGTGACCTTACCATCGCGACTACTGCTGCTGTAGTGGGCAGATGCTGCAGGCTACTACTCGCCGCCGACTCAGCGTCGTCCGGTCCTCGTGGACTGGAGCTGGCTACAGCAGGTTACCGGCCACCGAGCTGCAAGAGAAATGGCCGCCAAATAGCAGCGTGACCTTTCACCTCCGACTACAGATCTTCCGGCTTCTGTGATTGGATGCAAAAAGATACATGCTGATTGGCGGAAGTAACCGGGGCCTGTCTCCTGGCAACTAGTGGTCTCAAGTTCCTGAGCGCCCTCCAGCGCCGGCAGGAAATAGGAAACCTTCAGCAGCATCAGTCAGATACCTGCGAGACTGCAAAGGCAGAGGGATGGCTTGAGTTGCTCGGTTGCTCGCCTGCGTATGTCTTGCTGTATACCCTGTGGAATGGACGTGATTTCTCGCCACCTTGGCTGGTGGGGTTTCCTTTGTCCTTGTACACCTGGGAAAACGAGTTCGGGGCTCTCGAGTTTCTTCCTCTTTTTCCCACAGATTCTGAGCCATGGTGACTCCTATGCCACAGTCCCGTTCTACCTGATTGGTCTCTATTCTGTAGTGCTCATTTCACCTCACTTCAGAGCAAGTGGGAGAGGAAAGACTAGATAGACTTAAGGAGGTGAAACGCACGGGAAGAAAGTACAGAATATATTTCAGATGAGGTCAGACAGAGATTTAGAATATGGTGTGGTGGCTTCCCCATCTGTTTCTTGTGCGGTGTAAGCAGAGGCCCGCTACAGTCCTCATACTGAATTTATTTTTTTCAAATATGTATATCTGAAACATATATATTTTACATATTTATATATTTATATATATATAGCTGATTTTATAATGTGCCAATTTCTGCTGTACGGCAAAATGACTCAATCACACACATGTATACCTATTTAAAAAA